>JALPBY010000112.1:0-52697 GCA_026538315.1 Cryptococcus sp. GC_Crypt_6
GCCATGCACGCGTTCGCTCTGATTGGCGCAGTCTGCCTGTCGCCACTCCCTCAGCTTGATTCCCGTACAGCGTTTCTCTGCTTTTGCAGCTGGCAACTCGCCAGTTTCGGGTGAGTTGGAGATCTTACGACAAAGCATCAAGTCAACTCAGGCTAATATGCTCTTGGCACAGGATCACAATTGGTCAGTATTCCCATCCTGATAAGACGAACATCCATTGATCACGCTTGCGACTGTCAAAACACAAACATAGGCTACCATAGACTCTGGTCTCATCGCGCTTTCACTGCCACGCCTGCACTGCGAATTGTCCTCGCATGGATGGGGTCAATGGGCTTTCAGGGTAGTATCAAGTGGTGGGTGCTCAGACACAGGCTTCATCACCGGTGAACGATTTTAACCAGTATATTTCCTTCCTAACATAATTGCTGATGTGCATGGTACAGCTTCACCGATAGCCCGACGCACGACCCTTACTCCGCGACCAAAGGGTTGTGGTACTCCCACTGCGGATGGATCTTTCGCAAGCCGACCTACGCAAGGATGAAGCTGATCGACAGAAACGATCTCGAAGCGGATCCAAGTGTGTAGAGACGTCACACTCTCCCATGCAGCTCATAGCTGCCAGTCGATAACTGGACACCGAGCTGACATGCTGCGATGTAGTTGTGCGTTTTCAACACAAATACTACGTCACGATTGCGCTCGTGTCCGGCTTGGTCCTTCCAACCGTGATCGCTCATCTTGGGTGGAACGATTGGCTGGGTGGTCTTGTCTGGGGTGGTGCAGTTGCGCGGTTGCTTATATGGTGAGTGCGACACGAAGCTGGCCTCTAAGCCTTCTATAATGTCTGATCAAAACGTATCCCAATCTGATCCGGCGATGTGACAGGCACACCACATTCTGCATCAATTCTCTCGCCCATTGGACAGGACTACAGCCGTATACCGAGGAAGTCACCGCGCGAGGCAACTATGTGAGTATCCAAATGCCCGGAGCCGACGGTCGTTGATTGACAGTGACGTTTAACAGCTACTTGCACTGCTCACGTCTGGCGAAGGAAATCACAAGTCAGTCTACTGGTCCATTTTCGCTCGCGTTCATTGATGTCATGAGCTGACAGCTCTCCTTAGCTTCCACCACGCTTTCCCGTAAGCTTCATGGGAGAAATGCCATGAAGTAGCTGACAGACTACGTAACATCAGGAAGGACTTTCGCAACGGTCCACACCCTGCGTAAGTTTTCTCTCTACTTTCCGACCACGACATGGCTCATACTCACGTCGACACAGCGACTGGGACCCTTCAAAATGGGTCATATACTTGTTGCATCAGTGCACTCCATTCGCCCCTACGATTGCCCGCACACCGGATTCAGCAGTGGACAAAGCTCGAGCTCGCGTGCATGTAGCGCAAGCGAATCGGTTGCTGGCGGCCGTTCCGCCTCACGAAGTTGTCAGACCCAAGGAAGATCTACCAGTATGGTCAGCAGCCCAGGTGATGCAAAATCACGGCTCGTGGGTAATGGAAAAGCATGGGATGCCGCGAAGGATGGTTCTACTCTTGCTTGAGGGGTGCTTGGTGGATGTCGGAGGATACCTCGACGAACATGTAAGTACGAGCTTGAGCTCATTGTATATGCCCTTGGACGGCAAGGCTGAGCTTGGAGATCGTAGCCTGGTGGAGCCGAACCACTTATGGCCCATGCCGTCGCACCGTTACCAGAGAATAACATCTCCAAATCAGGAGGCGACTCGGGTTATGCGTTAAGCACACAGGACGGGACCCAGGTTAACTCAGCGCTCACCAAGGACTCCCACAGCGACTCTCGACCCGTTGCACGCGGCTGTAGTGAAGAGGGAGCGCTTCAGGCGATGGGTGACCAGCCCACACTGCGAGACGCAACAAGGGCGTTCTTCGGTGGGCTGAACACTCACTCTGCAGCAGCGAAAGAGATGATGCGGTGTTACCGAGTAGCCCGGCTCAGTTGATCACACACCGCTTTTCAATCTGTATACTTGGCTGAAGTAGCCCAACCCATTACGTCTCGGTGGGCGCAAAGAATCTAGATGCGTTTGTACACTACATGCATGACACTGACGAAATTTCGTGCCAACTAAAACCCAGAGAAAAGGTGTTCGGCAAAGGTCCCATGCTCTCGCATAGGTGAAAACTGGAGGCCGTATTAAGTTAAGCGATCCGGCCGTCGAGCCGAGTTCCGCGAGGCTCTAACGATTTCTACTCTGGCTTGGTCCTGTCCATTTCCACTCAAGTGTGCGCATGTCATTGCATGTGAGAGTGCTTGGGGAGCTCCACAGTCTCCTCATCCATCATAATTGCAAGATGACCCAATTCACGCACATAAGTGAGTATACGAATCTGATCATTATTCGTCCTAAAAAGTCTGATTAGCCTAGGCAGGCAGCAATGTACTGACGCAGTGCGACTGATGTGGATTACTATAGTCGCTTTCAAGCTGAAAGACACGCTGTCCGCCGAAGATGTCGAAGGGTTCGCAAGACGTTTCCTGAGCATGGAACAGCGGTGCTTGAAAGACGAGAAGCCGTACGTTGTAAGTCTTTACCACTCTGAAGCTGTTCCTCGAATTTTCGAGATTGAGGCAGCAGCGACTACATCACTAGACTTACTAACTCTGTTGCTGTTGTTGTTCCTAGGCAATCCGGGGCGGGAAGCAGGTCTTTCCGCACGCGCCTGCTCACGGGACACAGGTCGTTTTCATAATTGAGTTCAAAACCAAGGACGACGAAGTGTATTTTCATTCGCATGATCCATACCACCGCGAATTTGTTACAGAAGCTCAAGCGAAATCAGTCGATGCAGTCATACTGGACTTTGCCCCGTTCACGTTCCAAACGCAATAGAGTGCTACTATGTATTCATATATCACGGGCGATATGCGAGGTGATCAAAGGAGATTAGAGTACCTCGAAGCCTAGAACGCCATTGCGTACGCCCTCTCTATCCCACATTCTGCGCGACCACTGCGCTAACGATGAATAGCGAGATTCGAACTCGTCATTCGACATGATCCCGAATTTATCATGTATGTATACCCACCCAAACTGTTCCGCCATATCAAACTCACTCTGTTATCAGCCGTTATGCACATGGCTCGAGACGATGGAGTATAGAGATGAGACAGTGAGACTCGCCAAATTGAGATCTGCAAGCGAGACTTTGCCCTCGCCTGGCCCGCAGAGATATTTGCGCTCGCCCTTCACACTATCACTCTCCGCACCGCTGAGCCTGTACTCGATCACTCCGTATAGCCGATGTACCTCAGTCACCGAGCGTTGCCGAGCAGCCTCGCTCTCTCCATCTCTACAGTATAGTCAGTGGCGCTGGATCAGCCTCGTCGTACCGTACAATACAGCCCCTCAGGCAGCGAGGAGCTCACCGTCCTCTGAGTGAACACCAGTGGTTAGCCTGAGCTTGAGCTGGCCCCAGGGCAGACTCAATGAACATGATCCAGCTCATCATGGTTTGCACATGATACACATCATCGAAACCGAATCTACGGCGCATCATCAGTCTCGGACGCGTTTTTAGTCCCAAACACACTTATTGTGGTGGTCGTAAGACTTGAGTAGATGCAGTGTGATAGCGCCTGACTCCCTTAATACTGCTGGCCGACCTTGCTCTTCGGTCAGTGAGCTGTCGAGGAGAATGGGGATTCGACCATCGGGATTCAACTCCAGAAACCTGATAATTAACAAAGCGGAATTGATAGCGGGTCAGATGATACTGCAGAGTAGACATCACTTTGAAGGGGACTGACCAAGTTGATTTCTGGACCTTGTCAGGCAAAGAAACCTTCTCCCACGTCCACACGACTTTGTCCCCGTAGTGTGCCCTTAGCTCTTCGAGGAGTATCTGCACCTTTCTCCCCATCTGCAGCGAAGCGAAACATGTCGGTCAGGCTCGCCTCCAGTTGAGAAAAAGTGCTCGTTAAATTTCGCACTCTGCGACCTACTGGAGTACCAAAAGTGAACAGATGCAGTGGTCCGCGCTCGTTTTCCGCCCAAGCCGGGCCATCTAGACCACTTAAGCGACCTTGCGCGCTAGCTGGGCCAGTCACGAGGTCCGAACTGAACATGTCGCGAGTGCAGCCATGGAGTCTTGTTCGTGTATACCTCGGCGGTCAGACAATCGACACCGGTATGCATGGAATGCTGATAGATCATAAAGCTCTGTAGGGTTTGCTTCGCTCGATGGCGTCACAACGGAGATCTTGCCGAATTACCCGAGGCCAAGCGAATCAACAACAAGAATATTTAGATAATCGTACGAATGCGCTCAACCGTGGTGTTCAGCCTGAGTTTCAAGATCTTTCGCTGTAAGGTATCACGGCTTGATGGGCCTGTCAGAACCAGGCCGAGAGCACTTACGAGCGACTCTCGACGAACTTGCGTTGACCCGCCCAGGGTGCTTTCTGGCCATCGCCACGCCCAGCAATATATGCTTTTCGGAGTGTAGCGGACCTTTTGATATCCTGCAAGGTCCCGGATCACGACAAGTCGACGATGAGACCATTATCTGGGTGAGCAGCGCGACGAGATTGGTCGTTGTGATAGGTAGGTACAACTTCTGCCACTTGCATTGATACTACGATTTGCTGATCATCGGTTCTTCAGCATACCTGCAATTGATTGACCGAGGAATAGTCAGCCTTGATACTGAATTGTCAGCCTTCTCTCCCGAGCTGGGCAGCGCATCGTCAAGCGTCTTGAAAAGCTTCGATGACGAGACTGGCCAACCGATATGGGAAGAGGCGAAGGAGCGCATCACTCTCAAACACATGTTGACTGATACGAGTGGTTTCGGACCTGAATACTCTCCGTTGACTAAACGATGGAAAGAGCATTCTGCAACAGGAAAGGGACTCATCAACAGCTGTAGAATCGTGAGTGCACAGAGCCCTTCTTAGATGAAAGCAGAAGATGGGCTGAATACAAGCAGGAAAACCTGATTCATACACCTGTGGTGGCGCAACCGGGAGCTGAATTCCAATACGGGCCTAACGCCGAGTAAGTGAGCGTACTGCCCTATGGTCCACACAAACCATTTTGTTCGCTGCACTAACGCTTTTCTGCATCACTAATCTGTCAGCTGGCTATCGTACCTGTTTCCGCGGATCACTGGCGAGTCTCTGGAGAATTTTGTTCAGAACAACATCTTCGATCCTTTAGGGATGACGAGAACGGACTTTTACCCCTTTGACGAAGTGGATCTTCGGGATCAGCTTATGCCGCTTCGATATCTCGGACCAGAGGGCTGGGAAAAGCTGGAAGATCAAATGGATATCCACAGACTCCCTAGAGAGTGAGTGAGCAGCTTATTAAAGCGCTATTTTGTGAGACTCACATCAGTGTCCGACAGACGCTCGCAGATTGAATATCCTGTTGGCGGGGCAGGGCTCTACTCATGTGTGAACGACTATATCAAGCTCCTACGATACCTTCTCTCCCCATCTCACTTCCAGCTAGAAGTGCCTATACTATCCGAGACTTCGCGGCAATTGATACTGCAACCAGCATCATTAAGTACCCAAAAGGCTAATTTACCGGATCTCCTGAACGGATATCTCGCATTATCACCAGCAAACAAAGACGTGCTCATCACTGCCGACGACGCTAGTTGGACCTTCGGTCTAGCTGCGTATTGCGGCGCGACTCCACTGCGGAATGGTCGTGGGAGGGCATCCGGATCGGTGGGCTGGGGCGGAGCAGCCGGAACTGATGTGAGCGAGACCAATCTTCGGACCTGCCACGAAAAGAAGTATCATGCTGATAGCCTGTATTTGGAAACGAAAACTAGTTCTGGATAGACCCGATCAATGAGATAGCGGTGTTCTTCTCCAGTCAGATGCTACCGGGCAGCGGTTCCGTCTCGCGGCAAGCAAAGCGAGCAGTGGAGCTGGCGGTATATGAGGCATTACGGATGCGTTGATTCACATGCATGCTGGAATTGTGAACACTCTAGAAGGGGGCAGATCATCGCCGAGCCGTTCCTGATCTCATGTTTCGGGCTCTGACTCATCTCTC
Source organism: Cryptococcus sp. GC_Crypt_6 (assembly GCA_026538315.1). Taxonomy (NCBI): domain Eukaryota; kingdom Fungi; phylum Basidiomycota; class Tremellomycetes; order Tremellales; family Cryptococcaceae; genus Cryptococcus; species Cryptococcus sp. GC_Crypt_6. The sequence continues at coordinate 6,065 of JALPBY010000112.1, forward strand.
AGAGCTTGGGCAGATATTCTTCCAGTGAGTCGACAATAAACTAGGTTGTCAATACTGGTCAGATATGATGGACGTGTGATGAGTGAGACAAGCCCTTACTTGATGATCCTCAACATCTGGAAGACCGGAAACTACTATCACGCCCACGGGTGATGGACAGTTGGTCAACCTGATGGGAAAGCCTGTTGGGCAGACCTGATCAGCAAGCAGCGTAACACTTCATCAACTGTACACGGAGAAAGCTCCCTGCTCACCTCCACCATTGACAACGTGTTGACCCTCCACGAAACCCATTTTAGTCAAAGGCCATCCCATCATAGCCGCGCTGCAGCGCTCCGTCAGCTCAGACCTCTTGCGTAACGCGCACAATGACCAAGTAGTTATCGGACGTACAAGGCTTTCGACCTGAAAGTGGAAGAACCACTGTGTTCCACTGCCCTAGCTTTGCCTTCGATCTGGTATGCTATACCTGTACTCATATTGGTATCGCCTGCCACAGCAGCGAACAGCACGAAAGGGGCGTTGGGTCGGGCGGGGAACGACCGTATTTGGATGTACAGCCCTCGGTCTGCGGGGAAGCGCGACTCGAATTTGTCTCGCAGGAAGCATCCTAGCTCGAATGCTGGTAGAGATGCATACTCTGTCAGTACCTCGTGCACTTAGCAATGGGATCGTGTCCCTTTGAGCGCCAAGTATTTCGTACTCACCGATCTGAGGGTCGAATCTGGGGAATCGTAAAGAAGCCTCTGTGCGATCAATGAGCTTGACCAGCTCGTTTGAGCCTAATTGGTGGTCCGTAGCTTTCGACATTACAGGAAAGGATGATAGTCACTCGACCGCATCATGAACAACATTGACTGACGATGAGTATAATCTATCTAAAGTATGATACTACGCTCGCATCTACTCGCCCGGCCCGACCAGTGTTGCCGAAGGACCGTTTGTGCACAAATACGCGAGATACGCGATGAGCGTAACTTATGTGAGTTCCGGGAAATACCCTCGTAGTCGCGACCGGCGCCTTTAACCGGACTGGACCATAGTAGATGTGCTCGACCGTTACGCGACATGCGACATGGACGTCAAGGATCATCAGTGCATATCAATGTCATCTTTATTTTCCCGAGGAGATACTTTCAGCCCTGCTCTATCATCAGCAAGGAACAGCAGAAGATGGGTGTAGGGACCATCTACTGTTATCCTGGTAACGCTCGGGTCGCACGGATCCAGGCTGTCGCAGCTTGGTCAGACCATAACCTGGATTTCGAAGAAGTACAACATGGATGGACGCGAGAAGCCGAGACTAAAGCGAAATGGCCCATTGGCAAATTACCAGTCTTCAAATCTGATGACGGGCTGTATCTGAGTGAGAGTCGGGCTATTTGCGTGTATGGCGAGTATAGGTCTTTTACGAGAATGAGATGTGGCTCATGCTAAATCTTTCTCGACAGTCTGTAAAAGACTTGGGTCAGATCTGATACCGAGTGATCCGAACGATGCCGCTCAGATGGACATGTGGTGCGACTACGTCGAAACTGAAGTAAGTCTCTCACCGTACTGGACGAGAAAACAATTCGTCGATGTTCCAAATACTGATGGTCGGCCCCAAACGGCGCATTAGCTATCGTCCTGGTTGACATCGGTGGCAGGCATGCATGCAGGATTCATACACCATGAGCCGCACAACTACACATTTTTCCGAGATCGACTCTTGCACCGAATTGGCATCATCGAAGATCACCTCTCCTCATCCGAGGTCATAGGAGGGTCTGAACGGACCGGGCGAGACTATCTCGTCGGGGCAAAGATGAGTTTGGCTGATATCCTTCTTGCGACGGTATTCGAAGAGAAATTGAGTCGAACAAGGATCTTTGATGAGTCCGTGAGGGGAAAGTTCCCGAGTGTCTTTAGGCATCATAAACGGTGCGTCGCCTACTCGAGTCGTCCGATACAAGCTAAAGAATATTCTCAGAGTAACATCACACCCAAAGCTCGCCCACCTGTTTTCACAAGATCCCTTCGTCGATTCTCCTGTGCCAATCGCACCGTACGAAGGCCCCGATTTCATGTCGACTGCTTGGTGGAGGACGTGAGGTGTAGACCACGGCGCGCATGCATTTTCAGATGACCGGAATTGATTTCTGTTTGTCTGCGGGTACTGAACCCTCCGCCATCTTCCGTAAAAACTCAAGTGTAATGATTCATGTCCATTGTCTAATGCATTGTCATCATTGTAGACGCTGGAAGCAGTCTTCCACCCCTTAACACAGCAGCAGTTCCAACGCTGGAGGTGCGGCGGAGTCAGTGCTCAGAGTGAGAGAGCAGATCGAAGAACAGTCAAGATTGCAAATGATGTTACTCTTGAATTGCATACTATATTTCTTCGCTACCGTACAAACGAATGAGATTCGGATAGTAGATCACGCCTCGGTCTGCATCGCCCCCACGTCCGCGTGCTGATGCTGAGCGACGACGTCGCGGCCGTAAGCTCCCGTACACTCTGTACGTGCGAACTTCCTGGCGCTGATCTTCCTCGCGTACAGCTCGTCCAACTGAGACAGACTTCTGCCCGTGTGGTCTGGCAAGAAGAAACCACACAAGACCAAGAACAGCACGCCCCATGCCCCAAAGTAATATCCTAATTTACAGCCCCATTTCGTGTACTCGCTTGTTGATAACATGTATGGGAAATAGACGCCCGAGACTTGTCCGAGAATCACCGCTGACGATTGCGCGATAGCTGAAGTTTTGGCTCGGAGTCGAGCTGAGCCCGTTTCGCCAACGTAGATCCAAGAGACAGCTTGCGGGCCCAGTTGACAGCCGGCGAACGAGATGACGATGGCGGCAATGAGCAGATTCCCCGCAGCGGCGGGAGGCGGGTCGACGAACGTCGGGTACCACACTGAACCGATTACGCCGACCACGACTACGTGCAGAAAAGCACAGTTGCCCGTCAGCAAAACAGCGCTTAAGCTGAGATATCGGCGGCAAGTCGCCAGCCACTCACGCATGCCTCCGGTCTGGAAGAAGAGACCAATCATGAACAGCAGCCAGCGGCCGATACGCTTGTTCTCTACCAGAATCGACGCAATGATGTTGAACAGGATACCGACCGTCTGCACAATCACAGTAGAGCGAAGCGCGTTGCTCTGTCCGGCAAGCGAGAAAAAGTCTATGTATCCCATGAGCCAAGTTCTTGATGAGACCAAAGGCAACAGACACTCACATGCTGATAAAAGGAACACGACGTTGCCGGCTTGCACGAACGCAACAATTGGCATGGCGGCCACCAAAGTTCGACGCAGGTTTGTCCCGCGGAAACACTCGATCCACCGGGACGATGCGTTCTGGTACCAATCAGCTGTGTACATTTGGCGACAGCGACAGCAAAGCACTCACCAATTTGTTGTCTTCTTGCTCCTTCTCGACAGTGTATTGCAATTTGGCCATCTCGAGCTCGATCTCTTGCAAGCTTCGACGGGGGTATATCTTTTGCAGACACTGCAATGCGCGCTCGTGACGACCTTTGATCACGAGCCACGTCGGGGACTCAACCAAGAAGACGGCCACGGCGATTCCGATGATGAAGGGCAAGACCAGCATGATATACAGTGGTACTCTGTACTGATTTCTGTCTGCTGGATCGGTCCAATGGGCCACGCTCAAGTCGAGGATGACAGCGGAAAATAGATTGCCCACGTTGGCTGATCCGTCAGCCGCATGCACCAAAAAGCATACTCACTGAGCAATTGGAAGAGAATCAAGGAAAGTCCGCGGATTTCTCTGGGTGCCACCTCGGCGACGTACGTCGCGGTACAGCTTTGGATCATTCCCGTTGCGATACCCATGACAGCTTTGGAGACTGCCCAGACTTGCCAACCATTCGAAGCGACTTCGACTATCGCGCCCAGGAGGATGCCCAGCATCGATGCTAGGACTGCGGTGCGCCTGCCGAAACGGTCGCCAATGAAACCACCCAAGTAGACACCGACAAATTGACCGGGGGCGGCTGCCGCCGTCCAGCTAAGAAGACGACATGCTATCAGGTCAAGAGTCTCTGATCATGGCTGGATGGATCCTTACATGGACACATGAGTAGGATCCACTACGTATGCTTTGGATGCAGCGTCGTAGGCACCCATGGTGTTACAGAACGCCTGGGAGCCGAGCATGCTTCCGGACATCGAGAGCTCGATACCGTTTGTGATCGCTCCACACTGGTGCGTGTCAATTGAGTCAAGGCCACATTGTGACTACAACTTTTCACTCACTGAAACGATGAACAGAAAGAGGAAAGCTTTGGGATTTTGCATGAGGATCTGCCATGTGCCTTGGGCGGCAGCCAGCTCTTCTTGTGCTGCATCGGCGAAGAGTAGGTCGACTTGTCGATCGATCTTTTCGCTCGACAGGACATTGGGCGCCTCATCGTGCACGATGTCGCCCTTGTCATCGCTGACATCTCCTAGGTTGTTGGACATTTTTGCGTGATTGAAGTCCGGTATAGGTGGGGTTTGAGGAACTCTGAGCTTGTGATAACATTGGTCGCGAAAGCCTCTTTATAGGCGTCCGAACAGGACTCGGTGCTCGAAACGATACTTGAGCATTGGACGAGTGCTATTCTCAGTACTGCCAGTAAACGCGAGGCGGTGAATGGGTCTCCGCGGGGAAAGTAGGAAAAGGATCTGCATTCCCAAAAGTCATTACGCTTCGGGTCTCGGGTCTCGTAACGAGCCCGGCTGGATCGGCAGTCCGGCTCGACGCCCGCGTACCGCGTAACAACCATTGACATACGCGAACTCCCCGCAGATAGCCACAGTCTAACGCTCGGTAGACTTGATACGCGACTAGCTAGCCTCGATATTGTTGAATGTATTATACTGTGTGAATATCATCGCCGAGTGATGTTCGTCCGTGATCACTACCTTGAAAGAAGTAGAGAAGCATGACTGTCCCCCACCTTACGCTGCACACTGGCAACACCATCCCTGCTATCGGGTTTGGCTGTGCGGGCTGGGGCGAGCCTGCTACTGCCAACGCCGAGACGTACCGATCGAAACTTGACGCAGCGTTCAATGCGGGATACAGGTAAGTCATATCCGCTCGAGAAATCGCTCACTCGGACAGACTATATGACTGCGCCTATGCGTATGGTAAGTGCCAAACTTAGCTTGCAGCGTTGTCGTTGGCTGACATTCTGCTACGTGCTACTAGGTACAGAAGCTCGTACGTGCTAGTCGATGGACACATGCTGCAGGGGATCATCTGATAATTAAGCTTGGTGAGATAGGTGTGGGAGAGTTTGCCGCCTGTCATCGGCAAGATGTGTACACAGTCACCAAATATATGGAATACACTGAGGGGGATACGGTCGAGACGGTTCTTGCTGGTATGCGTCAATGCGTGAGGCGGATGTGTCCTGGTATAGAAAAACCACGGGTAGATCTGTTCTTGATGCACGAGCCGATCGTTGGCCAGCGCGGGCGAGAAATACTCTGGGCCGCTCTTGTCGAAGTAGGTCATTCATTGCGTCGGCGATGAGAGAGGTGCTGATCGTCTGCAGCTGCAAAGGCTTGGCGAAACCAAGGATATCGGTGTATCCAACTTGTGAGGCTTTCCGGCCAAAAGACTTTCACTAACGTCGTAGCGGCGTCAAACATCTCGAGACGTTGCCTGCACCCAAACCAGTAGTGAACCAAGTTGAGCTTCACCCGTGGTGCCAGCACAGGCCACTGCTTGAGTACTGCCGCGAGAACGGTTAGTTTCACCCGAGATTGCACACGCTAATGTTTTAGGTATCATCATGCAAGGGTACGCTCCGAATGCGCGAAACAAGAAATCCGACGATCCTACATTGGCCAAGATTTCGCAAGCTGTTGGCAAGACTCCGACGCAGGTCTTACTCCGATGGTCAACGCAGAATGGGTGTGTCATCTCCATGTGTCTCAGAGCTGATGTCAAGATTCATCCCGCTGCCCAAGTCTGATCATCCCGAGCGGATGATGTCGAATATCGATGTCTTTGACTTTAAGTTGTCCGAAGAACAGATGACCCAGCTCGATGCGCTGGGAGATGAAGGAGATCGGCCAGTGTGCAGGACATACGACGATTACTGTGACTGAAGGGCATTGGGCAGTTTGTATGATATCATTGTCAACATGTACAACATTACACACATATGCACGTCATCCCATAGTCAAGTAGAAATGTCAATTCCCATTATTGTCGAGACCGAAGCCCACTGCCATCCATTCTTCATCCCAGCAGCCTCCAAGTAGTCGACTCAAGTCCGGATGAGCCAAGAGCTGATTGGCTCCGCCTAAAAGCGACTCGATCTGGTCCTCTTGAGCGCTGATTGCGGGGGGCACAACGACATCGTTGGGGAACAAAGCAAGCCACTACTATATGAGCATAGGAATCGATACATGTACTCACGTCGAGAGGATCGTTTGTGGTATCGATATGTGACTGCTGGCCAATTACACTTTGAGTTGGGGGTTGACCAGCATGGGGCGCGGCGTCGAGCCGTCGCAAGTCCTGGATGCGCGCCATCCATGGATGCCAGGGCGTCTCGGTGCCTGCTGGTGGTCTACAGTCGATTAGCAAATGCTTACAGTCGTTTCGACATACTCTTCAGCTGGTTGTTCATGAAACATCGGTATTTGATGTCGCATAAGCATCCGCCGGATCTCCTTTTGCTACACGACTGGTCAATGATGGACATTCAATTAAAGACTCACCCAGATGCCCGCTTGTCGGAAATACCTCGACATTCTCGACATACCCTCTACGGCCGGATCGAGGCGCCTGGCCAGTGACTGCCTCTCTCGCAACCTTTCATCTTCTGTTTGGGCCATAGCTTGCAAGGAAGCGTACTGGAGCTGAATCCGTATCGACTCGTACGTGATGTACGGAAGGGTGGTATCAACGAACATGTGTTGATGGAAGTACTTGTCGACCATCTCATAGATATCGCACAACACCCGGGCGTTCTCAACGCATATATTTTGCGTCTTCGTCACCCAGCCGACAGGTGCTGAGGGCTGTAACAAGTCGTCAACTGACTCGGGGAATCCCGGTAGTGCTATCCGGTGAAGATCCCAGAAACAGCTTCGATACCATATGTGCAGTAAAACCAATGATGATACTTGGAAGTTCATTGATCGGGCGAACAGATTCTCCGGAGTCAATTCCAACTGAGGGGGAAGTCTTTCTCGCCATACCTGGAGCAGTTCGAGGCAGCGAGCGAAACCGGAGTTCGCCTCCCACGGAGCTGGAATCTGTCCCCATGTCTCTCGAATCGTCTTGACATATCTGGTTACTCAAGTCAGCAAGCAAAGACCACCGAGAATCCGGCGAAGGATGTACTTACCGCAAGATCTCATCTTTCACCACTACAATCGTCACATAGAGGCCCATGATACTGACATTCTCGAACGAGGTTGTTGGTCGCTCCAGATCATGCACTATACGTAAATACGGTGTTTCGCATGGATATCCGAGCTGGAAATTGCTGTCTTCGCAAGGAAGCGGTATCTGAAGTCGAGAGACGGGTAGCTGTATGAGTTCGTCAACACCTGCGTTGAGGAGCCTTTCAACGCCAAAACATGTCCACATGAGGCGCCTTTGCGTCTCCCTTTGAAGCCACGGCAGTGCGCGACTGCGCTCAGTCTCCCGATGGTACCCCAACAGCAGCGCTTGCCGAGTCGCGAAGCTGCTCAGCGAGCTGGCTAGCGTGAACTTGCCGCTATTGATAGCGTGTGTCGCCAGGATGATTGCTGCAGACGCATGGTGATACGAGACATCCTCGGAGAGAAGAATCACCTTTTTCGCCTGCTCGGCCCACACCGCAGCTTGTTGGGTGCCTTCAGGTAGACTGGCAAGATCGGCAACGCCCCCAATCAGGAATCGACTTGCGGCAGCACATATTGCTTGCAGGAGGAAATCAGGCAGATTTCCAGCTTGTAATTGTCCAACGAGTGTGCCGCGGTGCAGGAAAGAATTGGCTTGACCATGATGGATATAACTGAAGTAAACGTCGATATACGCTTCGAGGTCTGAACGAGACATCCACATTGCTGTTGGAACCGAGGGTAGAAAGGGCGGATGTGCACGGTTTTTAGCTGCGATATCGGCGCTTCTGAAAGGTACAGAGAAGTGAACGTGGGCTTCATTGGCGTCTGTTTGCGGTGCTGGGAGCATTGGGGATTCTCCTGTAGTCGAGCGTTCATCAAAAGTCCGACGGTCCTCTCCGTCTGTTATTGATTGGCGCATGGTATATTCGCAACTCAGCCTTCTTTCACGGCATCTTTCACACAGTGGTCGCTCCTGACTGCATCTAGCCCGAGCGGATCGACACGCTGTGCAAGATACGAGTCGATCCGCCCGTGATAAAGAGGATCTGTCACGAACCCCTTTGTGTCCTGTTGTCAGGGCAGGACGTTCAGCACGATTCCGTGAAGCAGCGGCAAAGAAAGTTCTGCTGCAATGCGCGAACGTACCATACTCTTTCGGAGGCCACCGACACTCGATGACCATACGTTCGCAGTTCCGGCACTGACCATCCCTCTCATCGCACTTGATCTTTCGCGAACGACATGGGAAGCAGCCTAATGTCCATTATCAGTATGTCATGACATAATGCTCGAATCGGCCTACCTGTCCTGCTCCTCATCTCCCGCCGTGCCCGAGGCGCGGGCGTGGCCGCAAGCGCAGATGCAGAGGCAGGTGCAGGCGAATCGGTGCATATCCTGCTGTCAGCGACATGACCTGTGTTCGAGCCATTACGAGTAGAGCTTTCGGCGCCGTCGCCAGTGTCGACCATACTGTATTGTCCTACCACCTAACAGTTCTCCTCGTATCGCGAGTCGAAATACACCTGTCCGGAGAAAGGAGGATGTCACTACTATGGATCGTAGTCATACGTCACAAGCTCTGTTTCGGGCTTGTCAGCGACTGTAGGGATGCTTGCGGGCTCTTTCGGCGGTTATTAGCAAGTTCGGGGACCGGACGGGTTGATCGGCAACGGTTCACAAATAGCTCGCCTTTCTCGCTTGGATCTGATTTACTGTAGCCGATGCATATATTCCTTGCGCATAAACCTCATAACAGCATACAATAGCCGAGAACTCTTATCGATTGAAATTGTGAATGCACGTATACAACGGGGAGAACACCCAGCAACGGAGAGCTCGGGATTCCCCAGACAAATGCAATGCGCAGGCGGACGATCTTTGCACGAACAGGTCTCGTTGATGAGATCAATGAACAATATCCTCTAAAATACAACCCCATCAGCACTGCTCTTCGCCCACGAATGACGAAACCGAGCTGATTTCTGATCTCGCGCTGGACCAAGTGGTACTCACCCCAATCCCTTCCCTTCGTCTGCTTGACAAGCTCGGCTGTGACCTCTTTCTTCGAGAAGTATCCCGATTGGATCTAGGTTGCAAAGCAAACAATCAGCCATTGCTCACATGACAAGTCAAAAGGTCGAGCAAAGGATTGATAAATGGCAGCTAGAGACAGTAACACCACTCACCTTGGCGTCAATCTCGACTCTGCCATCGGCAGGAATAAGCTCTTCTGGGATCTCGTACCTGTTCTCCACGGTGATACCGCTGCCAACGATCGCGTCGTATTTCATATTGCTCATAGAGATAAGGTTGGTGATGTGTTTGATACCCAAGAAGTGCAAGATGTCAGGCATGAGAGCTTGATGACGCGCATCTTTGACTCCCGCTACCACCTCGGTGTTGTTGAAGTACTCTGCAGCAGTGTCGCCGCCTCGCTTGCGTCGGTTGTACACCATGTACTTGACTACTTCGCCGAGAGCTAGATAGTCAAATTTGCGCATCAGCTTTGCTCTTCGTTGTGATCGGAGGACAGAGGGCAGTAGACAAAGAAAAAGACGACACTCACCCCTCCCCTCCTTCTGGAAGTAGACAATGACGCCAACTCCGCCGCGCTGGGCACATTTGATCGCTTCGCTAATACCGAAAATCAAGTATGGTCGACATGTACAGATGTCCGAGCCAAAGACATCTGATCCCGAACAACTATCATGAGGTCGACAGGTGATCTCGGTGTTGGGATCCGAAAGTTTTTCTGGGTCGCCAACGATGTACACGGTCATACCCCCGATTGGCGGAAGGAATACCTTGATATCGGGTCGCGTCAGAAGTTCGGGATACATCCCGCCCGTATCCTCGAAGAGAGCGCGACGCAATACCGACTCGTCTATGCCAAGACGCTCAGCCACGCCGGGAAGGTACCAGACGGGGTCGATCGCGGCTTTGTAGGTGTTCACTTCAACACCCTGATCTACACCTGGGAATGCGGGTAACTCGGGCGACTTGATGACAATGTCCCCGTCAACTGGAAATTCGCCTCTGCGCGCCAGCACATCGAGCTCCTCGATCTTGATATGCGCCTTGGTCTGGGAAATTGTAGGGCGGACATCAAGGCCTTCCGCATATTCCTGCGGTAAGGCAGATTAGTCAACAAAGGCACCAAGCTGTACGTGTCTCGCTTACCTTTGCCCAAATCTCTTGAGACATGGCGCCCCAAGGATCAAAGGAGACAATCTTCCAATCTTTCTTGTTTCCCGTTTCGCCGCGGTCGGTGCCATCGCCAAACCAGCCCTGGCGAGGCGGGAGGACGAAGGGAGGCTACAGGTGGACATAGGTCAGCTCTCAATCGCGGTAGCAAGCATCCTGCTGTATTTGAATAAGGCTATGACTGATATTAAGGTTACTTACATGAGTGTTAGTGAGGTCAGGCCGCCAGTCTGGTCTCAGTTGTCCCATGGCGATGCTCAGTGCTCGATAGATGGAGTATGATCCAGCATGCGCGCCGATGGAATTGCGAATGAGGAGATTGGACTTGATTCTCGAGCAGACGACGGGACCGCGGTCTCGTGCAGAAGCTATTGTAGTGTATCTACTCAGCTTCTTGATTATCATGCACAAGAGTAGTAGAAGAACGGCGAGAAGGTATGCGAGGGAGACTCACGGCCTGCGCCCCAGTTGATAGGGATAGGGTTGACGTTGGCCTGAGATGGGTAGGCTGTTGAGATGCACGTCAGCTCATGTCGATTCGGCGTTCTTGGAGCTGAGTGATGATGACACAGGAAAAACATACTGGTGAGGACCACTCTAGATGGGTAGAGGCCTTTAGACTTCTTCTCACTCCCGTCCTTATCCTTATCAGCTGCACCGTTAGCAGGGAGAAGGGGACCTGGTGCGCCTGCGCCTCTGATGGCAGCATCAAGGGATAGATTACCATACGGGGTAGACGAGCCGTTGGACGACGGAGCATGGAACGAAGTCGGGTTAGGTGGTGTGAGAGGGGACGAGATACCTCCAATAGATCCGCGAGATAGGCGTAGGGCTTCTACTCCTCCACCAGAAGTCGGGCTGCGCGAAAAGGCGTAAGAGTGCGGCGAGCTAGGGACGGACGAAGAAGGGATGTCCATGTATGCTAATCCTGGTACGACCGGAGATGGGGGAGTAGAGTTGGCCTGGGCGTGATTTGCACATGAGCACGACGACGACGATGGCAGCGCGTCGACCTGTGGTGTACGCGTAAACATATATGTAAATACAAGTGTTCGAGAGCTGATGAAGACAGGATCGTATTATAGAACGGAGTGAGAACACACCTTCCTGGCCAGCTCTTCATGCTTGGTATCGAGCTTCTTGAGCAGTTCAAGCACTTGGGCAAGCTCTGACATTCTGCGTAGATCTAAAGTGACGTCGAATGGCGCAAAGTGTATGCAGTTGTGTATATGAGAGTAGTTTGAAGTACAGTAAACAGTGGACGGCGGTAACAAAGGCGGTGTAGAGATAAGAGCAATGGGGAATGTCTCTTCTATAAAGATCTAACACGCGATAGCAACGCTACGCAGTGCTTGACTGAATGCAGACGAAAGTGATTCTATCAAAGGATGTTGACAGAGACAACAACAGCAAGAATGACGATGAAGAGGATGACGATGTGTTGATCAAATGAGAATGCAGCATGCCGATAACGTCGGATACCCACCCACTCACTCACCGCTATCGGCTCTAACCGACCGGCTTATCACAGAGTACCACCATAGTAAACTCTCCGTGTCCTCCTTATTTTACCTCATCTGTATCAGATGGCTGCACGCGCTGGAACAGAACGCGACTGCTTGCACATGCATGCATCTGACAACATATCCTCAGCACTGCACCGATTGGTTCATCGTTTACATACTGATACTCTGCTCTTGTACCAGCTTATCACACCCAACACGCGTATTCCGGTAACCTGGTCAGCCGGCGCGCACGTGTGCTACCTGAGTGCAGCATGCTACATGCTGGTATCACCCTGCAACCGTTGTTCAGGAATCAAGGCAAGACAGCAAGACATCATGCTTTCATCTCATTCCTCGTGCAATGCTCACAAGAACGATACATGGCTGATGGTATCATGGGTAGCAAAAATGTGCTACTTGTTGATATGACATCTCAATATAATTACTTTGACCCATGCTTATGATCATTCTGACCTTGACCCTGCCACTCTCTAAACATACCATCTAGTGACTTTGCGATCATGCCCACAGGAAGACTCTTGATGATATCCCCGACTTTATCATTGATGACATCCTCCTTCTCACCGGCTTTGCTGGCGTAATCCGTCGTAAGCCTGTACATCGCCAGGATCGCTAATGAGATATGCGTTTGGTGTGAAGCGTAGGGGGAATCGGGTCTTATGGCTGATGCCAGTATACCGAATCCTGTAGTTGTCGATGATGATGAAGTGGAGGACGGTGACGAGCCGAATGTGGGGTTTCGCTCTCCACGAGTCAGTCGGATGAGGATCTCGATCAAATCGTTGGGTGATGAGAGCAATGACGAAGTGAACGCTTTTCGCGATGCTGCGGTGCCAAGGGTGCAATTGGCCGACCATCCTTCGATAATGCTTTGCAGTGTGGGAGCCTAGAATGTCACAAGACTCGAGTCAGCAAGGGCTACACCATACGAACCGTGCCTGCGAAAAATAGCTGGAAGCGCTCGAGAAAGAGACAAAGACTTCACGCACGGGATCAGGATCCATAATTTCCAATTTGCCCTTCCAGCCTTTACCTCCTTCGCTCATGGCTTTACCGAATTGCTCAGTCAACCAGACATCCGCAGAGTTTGTGCGACACCATTTAGGCTCGCTCAGGGGGTTCTTCTTGTTCAGGTAGACTGTTAGGACTAACCCGCTGGCGTCGGTACTGGCCGAAGAGGAAACACGGTGGAGAGGCGGTATTGATGAGGAATCCAATTGTTTGTCTTCCGGTTTCTCGTCGTCCGCATCCTTGGCGTTGGCGCTCTCTGCCCACACGTCCGCCAATTGATCTCGTGTGAGAGATACGAAGCGCTGATCGACCGAATCGTACGTTTCCACCTACATCGACAAGCGTCAGCGTTACTCGCGGACATTTACGCCAGCGTGTCACTCACCAATATGCCCTTAGGCAAACCAAGCGAAGTCAAATCTCCCGATTCCTCATTCTCATGCTGTGCAAGCACGACAGTCGCCTTGAACTCAACCTCAATCTTTCCGTCCTTACGCCATATCCTCACTTTCTCCACTACATCAGAGTCGAAGCATAGCCTCCTCGAGCTCTCCTCATATAGCACAGAGATCCTGTTTGTAGAGGGCTTAGGGACAGTGACGGTATCGCTGAGATTGGCACTAGCGTCGACAGGTAGCAGAGAATGACTCTCATTATCGTCAGCCGATGAGACCGAGGAATGCCTTCTTGCTCGACTCTTGTAAGCGGATGCTGCATTATTTGCAGAAGCTGCAAACGCAGCGGCGACTTCTTCTGCGCTTTCTTCGGTCTTCTTGCTTGCGGCAGCAGTGGCGGAGTCCGTTGTGGTCTGTTCTTCGGTGGTCTGAATGACAGCCGGATCCTCCTCATCCCCCGCAGTAGCTTCCTTCGGTGCAACAACATCTTCAACCGTTGCAGCTTCCGCACTGGCTTCACCATCTTTTTTCTCCGACTGCTCCTGACCTTGCCCTTCGTCAACTCGAGTTTTCGAAGCCTCCTCCACCTCTGCGGCAAGCACTTCGTCTCCCGCTGGCAAAGCCGCATCTGCAGCTTCGACGATGTCATCAATTGCAGCCGCGATTGCTCCCGGGTCCGTGAGCATTGATATATCGCCCACTGGTTCTGTCTGTTGAACCTCATCCACCTCATTTGTGGAATCATTTGATGCTTGTGTAGTCGGCGGTGCATCAAACACGTCCACAGCAGGGGCAGCCGGTTGAGATGTGGGGTTTGGATCCTCTGGCGCATTCCCGGTCTCAGTCGAAGTAGCTTGGTCTGAAGCTGCGGGCTGCCTTGGAGGGATGTCAGGCTCAACGGCCTGCTCAGCGTGTTCTGCGCTTCCCGTCCCTTCGACGAGCGCATCGGTGACCTGCGCATCATCGTGCTCAGCAACTGGCTCCTCTTTCACCTCAGGTAGCAGCTCGGGCTCTTCAAGCTTGACTTCTACTTGCTCTTGCTGTTCTTGGCCGTCAGCCACAGCGTCGGCTTCACGTGCGTCACCACCGACAGCACTCGGCGCAACACTGCTTGATTCTCGCCTTCCACGCTTATTGGGGTTGCGCCTAGCAGCTTTGGGGATCCGGTCAAGTTCAGGTGGTGAATCAAAGTATATCCTGAAACGGTCTGAGGAGGAAGGCGCTGAGGAAGAAGTAGTGTTGGGTTTGTTGTGTGTCAGGGTGTAGTTGGATGCGCGTTTCTTCGACAGCCCTTCGTCATCTACATTTTATCCAGCGCAAGACAAAGACACGGAGGAAGTCAGGTGACCGAACAAATCTCAGAAACAAGAAAAACACGAATCAACACACCAGCATCCGGAGTCTTGGCCTTGCGTTTCTCGCCTCGCTTTTCCTCCACTGTCTCGCTGGCATTCGCGCTCGCACTCGTGCCCGTGGCTTGTTCTGAAGCCTCAGTCTCTGCTGATGGCTCCACCTTGGCATCATCTTCTCCATTGCTAGGGGCTTGCCCCTCCACTGCTTCGCCGTCAGGTTCAACCGAAGCGTTGTTGCCACCACTCCCTGTAACGTCCTGTTCGGCAGCAGGAGTTCCCTTATCTCCATTTTCTTCCTTCTTGGTGACTTCGTCTGACTCCTGCTTGACCTCAGTCTCTGCATCACCTTCAACGCTAACCTTGCCCCAACTCCAGTCCAATGCCTTGATCTCGATTCCGACAATCCTGAAATCAGTCATGGTTGTCTTTGACTCTTTCTCCTTGCGCTTCTTGTCCTTTTCTTTGTCCCTATCCGATCGCGCATCGCTCCTGCGCGGTGTTACACTCGCACGTCCGTCGGCACGACGCATACCTGAAGGGCCACGTGGAGCATTGACTATGCCACCTCCTCTTCCTCCTCTGTTAGCCATGCCACCTCTCGAGCTCGCACCACCTCTGCCGAAAGCAGCGGGTCCCGAAGGCACGCCTAAACCCATATGGATGGGAGGACGACTAACGGGTACAGGTGTACCACCTCGCGCGGGTCCTGTTGGAGCACCACCTCGCCCAACACCCACCCCTGCGTTGAAACCAGGCTGCCCATTACTAAAGACTTGACTCGAGACAGGAGGTCGAACGCCCATACCTGCAACAGAAGAACCGGGACCTGTAGGTGGTCGTATAGGATTATGGTTATTCATGCCTATCTGCGCGGGAATACTGCTGCCATTCATACCGCCTCCTGGACCATCGAATCGTGGTCTTTTGGCTGGCGGGAAGCCTGCGGCTGGTCCAACTGGGGGAGGCGTCGACATTGGCGGTCGAGGTGGTCGATGTTGATTTGGCTGAACTGGGGGACGATATGGCTTTTGATGAGGCTGCGGGGTTGTAGAAGGTTGGTAAGGTTGATGTTGGGAGGTTGAAGGAGCGTACGGCTGCTGCTGCGGGTAGAATGCTTGCTGCTGAGGCGCATTGTACGCTTGGCCAGAAACTTGCACTCCTGGAGGTCTGTAAGGCTGCTGTTGAGTCACAGGTGCTTGCGGTTGCTGAGCTGCTCCCCATCCAAAACCTTGTTGCTGTGCCGCAGATTGCGGAGCCTGATACGGCGGACGATGGTTTTGTTGGCCAGCAGGAGGACGATAACCAGTTTGAGCAGCTTGGGGACTATACGGCTGATTTTGCTGCCCATATCCCGGATGCTGAGGCTGTTGTTGCGGGTATCCACCTAGTGAGGGCTGAGTCGCTGTCGTCGCGTAAGCCTGAGTGTTTGGCGGAGGACGATACGGCTGGCTCGGTCCAGCTACAGGCTGTTGAGGCTGTTGGTACTGCGCCGTCGCATGCTTGGCACCTGCACCATACCCATAGTTGGCGTATGGATTGGAACCAGGAGCGCCAGCAGCTGCAGCAGCGGGTACAGCTGGTTGTTGAGGACCGGCGGGCGAAGCATATCCTGCGCCGGGCGACATGCCCTGCGACTACGTTCAAGCCTACTGTCAGCTCATCCAGCCATGAAATTGAAACGCATTGACGCAGCTGACCTGATAGTAAGCCGCCCAGGCAGCCGCATGGGCCGCTGCCTCTTGTCCTTGACCTTGCACCTGTCCGTACGCCTGCTGTTGAGGAGGTGGGCCGGCGGGTAAGGGCGGAGCTGGACCGGGTTGTTGGGGGACATATGGTTTTGTCGGCAGCCCCGAGGGCAGCGACCTCTTGTTCATGGCGCTGCGAAGCTTTTGTACGCCTATACACGAAGTGTTGGATGGTTCATTAAGGAAAGAAATAGACGTTGTCTGAATTTTGAATGAATCTGTCTATCAGCAGTGAGTGGATTACGGCGGGCTTACCGGGATTAGGAAAGGGTGGCTTATGCTTTTGTAATCAAACAAATAGTCCCGCTAATCACTGGTTTCGTTACATAACAGTAGTTTCTCAATGCTCATTTTCATGCATTGCAATCGACCAGCTCGTGCTCGTTGCTTTTGTGATTGTACTCATATCAGTATAAATCGATACTCTTGCAGTCTACCCACATTTTCACAGTGCACTATACCACGATGTCGCGACCGGGGAGTGGATCGCTTCCTCTGCCTTATTCTCAGGTGCCCCAGCAGCGCAGGGAGCAGAGACAGCCTATGCGGTGAGGGATTCTTTGATTATTCTTCACGACTCTTTGCTACCTTACTGACTGTACCTAATCCTTTTCAGAACATCCAAGCTGGGAACAAGTAAGCTTCTTTCTCCAATGATGACATTTCTTACTGCAGACACTAACGAAATGCGTCTCTTAGAGCTAAAGGTCCTGCCTACCCAGCCTGAGACGCCCACGATACCCGAGGAGGACGAAGATGAAGATGATCGGGAACGGACCATGGTGGATCGGGATGGCAGCGAGGGTGTCGAGGTGCGCTCGTTGCGCTTCACCAATCTGACGGGCTGATATCTAATACTGCTCCTGCTAGTTCTACACGCCGTTATCGCAGATTCCAAAGGGTACAGCGAGACGGGACGCTCAGCGATTGACCAAGACTGAAAAGGCAAAGTTGCCTCGTGTCACCGCATATTGTACAGCTGCGTGAGTTTCATCACCTTGTTGCTTCCTCTGGCAAGTTGTATAATGACTCAACTTTTGGACTGCAGCTCGTATAACCTGCCAGGGATACAGGCATACCTGTCCGCTCGGCCCGCATCGTTTCGGACCCACCCACGGATGTTCGACACTGAATGCCTGCATACGCCTTATCTCCCTCCACCAACGACAGCATCGTCATCCGCATACCGGTCGCCCAAGCTGAAACCTCATCAAGCTAGCCATCACATCCCAGAAGGCGATTTGCTGAACTTAGGCGACGACTCATATACGCCCAAAACAGCACCCACGCCTAGCCGTCAGAATTCGGACGAAGTGAAACGTAGACCTGGATTCAGTAAGCGGCCTGGAGGCGGGAGTGAGCGCTCGAAATCAGGTCGCGATGTCAGCGATACAAATAATGGCGGCGGCGGCGGTGGAGGCACGGACAGCGATCGTGATGATGATGATGATTGGGAGGAGGAAGAATGGGTTCCAGACGTTTTCCTATTCGAATATGGCACTGTCGTCATCTGGGGTATGACCGAGAAGGAGGAAAAGCGGTTCCTGAGCAGTCTGTGAGTTCATGCTACCATGACACTGTCGACCTCTCGACCTAATGCATTTGGTGAATGACAGGAAAAAGTTCGAGATTGAACGATTATCAGCCGAGGACGTCGAGATGGAAGACCTGAATTTCTACTATGCCGATTACTCTCGGTGAGATCCATGTCGCCTTAACTGACCTGACACTGGTCCCAATGCTTACCATGAGAACAGAATATACAACGACGTCATCACGCTCCGTAAAGGCTCATCGTACATGTAAGTTCCCTGCCTCAGCTATCAATTGGTGTACAGTCTTAGCTGATGCTCCGTCTATCTTGTAGGACGAAACTCTCCCTGTCTCATGCGCTATCACAATCCGTTAAAATCTCGCTTTTCGAGGAACTTATCAGCTCGACCATCGAGCAGACAAAAGACATTCCGAAGAGTCTGTCTGAAACGGGGAAGATTGGCGTGAGTCGATTGGCGGACCAGGACTTAAATATGATACACGCCGCTGACACTGCTGTGCTCATGAATAGCTGCCCAGAAGCGAGATCATGAAGCAGATTGGTAACTTGTTTATCTTGCGTATCAATATCAATCTCGTTGGCTCCATTCTGGATTCGCCAGTGAGTTCTCTGCTTGCCATGTGCGTGGTTCATGAGCTGACAGAAAGATGCCCAATAGGAATTCTTCTGGTGAGCTGCAAGGTTAAATCTGTGGGCATCTATAAAATTAAGCTGACAATGCATCGTTGATAGGTCTTTCCCGGATCTGGAACCGTTATACGGCGCTGCTCGGTCGTATCTGGAGATAGGACAGCGAATTGATCTGCTTAACGCGCGTGTAGATGTGAGTGCGGCGTTGTGACGCAGAATTTGGTTGTGTGCTAAATGTGAAACTGCACAGGTCCTGCAAGATATGCTCAAGTTGCTCAAGGAAAGTGTCAACTCTTCTCACGGAGAGAGGTTAGAGGCGATCGTGATTGTTCTTATGTGAGTGCTGTACCAGGTTGGCATGAGGGCATCGTCGCTGATGAAATATATGTCGTTGTAGTGGTATTGAAATCGTTTTGGGTATCATTACTATCCTCATCGATCTGAACCTCTCGTGAGACGTATGTGCTGGTAGATGAGCAAGCTAGAGACGGAATATATCCATACAAATATATATATTGCTGTATATAGACGGTTGTATACTACGAGTACGAGTGATTTCATGCCATGTATCACAGATAGACTAATAGATCTCAGCTACATTGCGATTGTGAGTTTACTGAATGACCAAAGCATACTCTGCGATACTGCTACTGTCATCCAGTGTTAAATAAGGTTATGGTATTAGGGACGCGGGTGACAGAGCTACCACACCAATGGGAATGGGAGCCGCCGACGAGATGGCATACGAAGGCAAGAGTACTCGAGTGATCAATGGGAACCAGAGCTTGTCGGTGATTCCCGAAAGTGAAAGTACGAGTGCGAGCTTGAGCTTCCCGCGAGAGGAATTATGCGTGATGATATTCGCTTCTTCTCACATGTCAATCCCGTTCTTTCTCATTCAATTTGTAGTGTAGGCAAGATACCAAGAGATTGTGCTGTACGGTATGTGGCGTGAGGTGCGCAGTGAGGTGTGGCCTGACACATGGTTGATGATTAGACCGAGACATGATTTACTTGGGTATTTGGCAGGCAAGGACAAGGCAATAAATATGGAGAGTGAGAATGTGATAAGTGCGGTACTGACGTCGTGCCTGTATGGCTATGGCGGATACGTCGCCCTGAATTAGTCACTCTTCTTGAGTACTTGGTCTACTCGTTCGACACGGGAGCAGGAAGAATTCGAATTCGCACGAGACGGAGCAGCCG
Source organism: Cryptococcus sp. GC_Crypt_6 (assembly GCA_026538315.1). Taxonomy (NCBI): domain Eukaryota; kingdom Fungi; phylum Basidiomycota; class Tremellomycetes; order Tremellales; family Cryptococcaceae; genus Cryptococcus; species Cryptococcus sp. GC_Crypt_6. The sequence goes on from JALPBY010000112.1 coordinate 26,041, forward strand.
AATAACGCGGGACCAAGATTTATGTATTTCATTTGCGACGTCGTCTGACCACTAGTACTGAGCACACTTGGCACCGTATAAGGGAAGGGCAGGTGCAGCAGCGGTACTCGTACTTTTACTTTGGATTCAAAATTTAAAGATGCCGTACGCTGCCGTCATGCAACGTACTCGCACGAGCGGGGCACAGACACTCACTGCACTTGCAGGGCGGAAAGCGGAACTGATCGTCCCATCCTCCTTCTCTCCTTCTCTAGTAATGCGATCCAGTTCTAATTCCGCGTACTACAGTGTAACGAGTGATACGACTTGGACGATAGTGGAACGAGACGACTTGATATTGGTGTATGATCTTTCCTTCTTCTTTTCGGTCTTTCTTCCTCATTGTAACTCAGTACTGAAAAGCGATTCGACGTTCAATCCGCTCGAGAGATCGGTATATCAAGGATCGAGCAGTAACCCAGAAAACGAGATAGATTCAGACGATCATCTTGCCGCCGAACATCATTGCTGGTCACGGTTCGTCGCCGTTACCAATCAAGGGGCCGCCAAGTCATTACTCAAAAGTCTTCGAGCAGAAAACATCAAGAACAAACCGGTCGATCGGTCTTGCCACACAATACTCGAAACGTGAGCTGGTTCACGAGCCGATCGACGAACTCCACTCAGGTTCACTTCGCTTATCAAGGCTCAGTTCTACACATCCGTGAACAGCGTTTGAGATCGCGGATCAGGACACAATGAAGTGGACAGTGCGCGCGACTTGTGTCTTCGCGGCGCTTCTGAGTATCGGCGTCGATGCTCAGGAAATGGAAGGAGGTTGTCTACGTCTACTCGGCAGCGTCGCTTGTCCGGCCTGTACGTCCTTTTCACTTCCTTATCAGCGTTTCCCATTACGCTTGACGTTTGTACTGATGTATGCGACCACTGCAGTCTCATATGCGTACCTGTCTCCGGGGAATTTGAGCAATGCTTTTCCCTTCTTCTCGAGCGTAACGGACGTTGCGTCATTCGACGCCGCGGCTCTAAATTACTTTTCGGACCAATATCAATTCCAGACGACCAAGTTTGGTTCCGATGAGCTCGGTTGCACCAACGCGAGTACAGCAGTGTTACAGTATGAGCGCACGGTGCTGTGCTCGATGTGGGTGAACGAGCAGTGGAGTATCGAGTGCGAGGCGTTATACAGTGAGCAGTCTTACACAATCTTTCCTGTTCTGTTCTGTTCTATAGTCATAAGGCTTCGATAGACCTGGATGCTGATGAGGTCATGGACGTGAACAGACAGCTCGAGCGCTGCCACATCGCAGAAGATGGTGTGCCAATCCACCTGCCTACAATACTCTGCTTCCGAATACGCGATAGTGAACTCGACGACATACTGCCCCGGGACAGATCTGACAAATGGTACGCGAGACGCGCAGCTCGTCAAGGATTTCACGGATTGTACGAACTGGACTACACTGGCGACTAACGACTCGGCAACGTGTGTCTCGGGGAGCGATAATGAGGGCAATTGCGGATTTGCTGGTAGTACAGCTCAATTGTGTGATTACTGTTCTGGAAGCACTCCCGACGATTGCTGTTATTCCAGTGAGTCAAGTGCTTCGCTGCATTATAACTTGAGAGGGTTCACGCTGAACAATCTGTCTGATCTGATGTAGGCGCAACCGATATCTCAGTCTGCGATTATACACTTCCTGTACAAAGCGGCACCAGCGCAACGAGCTCGAGTGGTTCCACATCGACAACCGGTTCAAGCTCGACTGCCACTGCAGGAATCGGGAACGCCGTGGCAAATTCCTCTCACAAGTTGACCGGAGGGAGGTTGGCAGGTACGATTGTTGGCGCTGTTTTAGGCGGTCTACTTGTGAGTCTACTTCCATTATACTTTTTTTGGATGCGAAGAAAATGGCTGATCAACGTTGTTTCGCGATAGTTGCTGGCACTACTTTTCCTAATATTGCTCTGCTGTCGCCGACGAAGAGATCGCGAGAACAAGCGGGACTCGGGCTCGTCGTTCGCCGCCAGTCAAGCGGGAGTTGGAGGAGGGGGTTTATTCAGCTCGATATTCGGCAACAACCGACATTCCAGCTCGCAGAATACTTCTGAAAAGGGCTTGCTCACTACGCACTCGGGCAGCTCGCCAACTATGAGCGGTGGCGACACGGTTTACTCGCCGAGTATGAATGCTTTAGCGCCGAACAGCTCGCCGGAGATGACCGCGCACGGTCACAGTATGGGTACATTAGCACCGCCGCTTGCTGTTGGTGCTACTGCCGGTATGGCGTTTGCCGGTGGGCCTGGGACGCGGTCCAGCGGCGTCATCCTGCCTCGAGTAAGGGATGAGAACCAGGGCGGCGACCGATGGCTCGAGCCGGGAATGGAGGTGCTGGTCCTTTGGCCGTGAGTCCTGTCTCTCTTGCTCGACCTTTTCGCCAATATGTCGTGCTAATATTGGACACCGCACAGATATCACGCTGCGTTACCGGACGAACTGGACTTGCGTCAAGGAATGCGCCTACGTATATTGAGACTATACGACGATGCATGGGGCACAGCAGAGGTGATTTCCAGTACGGACGAACACGGCGCGGGCGCGGGCGTGGGTAAGCAGGGTGCCTTCCCTATTGTACGTCTTGTCCCTTTGCGTCTGGTTATCAGTGAACTACTCGTAAAAGCTATGACTAGGCTAACATCGCGGAATAGGTCTGCGTATCCGAGGGCTCAAGCCTTGGCCATTCGGCACCAAGTAGCGCTTTCTCCCACGGCACTTGACAAACATAGCAGCGCCATATGATTCCGAGACCAAACCACCTTCTCGAATGTCGAACGACGGATCACGGATCTCCTAAAATGTAGCATTATCTCTTTATCTCTTATCTCTTCCGCGTTACGCATTGGAAATGTCACATACGAATATAGGTTCTCGATTGCTCTATAATTTCTCTGTACGCCTTATACGCTATATACGCTCTATACGCTGTGCGGTGGTATGCTATTATACGTGCTACCATTTTGCTCAAAGTGGACTGAAGTCGCGGAAGGTAGCTGAAATTTGCATCATGTTCGTCCAACTTCATAAGATAACGTCAGATATCGTATCATAGCAGTCCCGTAATGCACCAAGCAACTCCATCGTGCCCTCTCTCACCCAAATGCCCGAGCTCATGATGTCGTCTCCCTGTCGACTGTCCCAGAACGCGTCTAATCCCTCAACGGTTCCAAGAAACTGCAGATGACCAATCCAATCTGCCCATCTTCGGCTCTTCCAACCAAGACACCGTCGTTATCCACTCCTACTTCTGGGTAGGGGAAAGACGCGAGCTCGTCTATCCGGCCTACTTCGTGGAACACACTACGCGAGTTCATGAATTAGCAGGGGATCCCCAGAAAGCCAGGCAAATAATCACGCAAAACTCACTCGATAAGATCGCCCGAGACCATTGACAAGAATCTCAGACCCCTATATCGTTTGTTTCCCAATACACTTGGCTCGCTGATCGCAAGCAGAAGTCAGCTTAGACATCTATGATCTAGCATAATCAGATCACTCACAAATCCGCCACGCATGCACACTGATAGAGAACCCGCTCGTTCCTCCATCCAGCAGCGGCATCAACGTCTCTTGCACGGGCACTAGTAGTCCTTTCCCTTCGCGGCGTGATGTTGTTGTCATCAGCAACAGACGGCAGTTCTGGCATTCGGGGACTTTGAGGCGGTGGGACTTGAGGGGATTGCTGAACAACTGGCGATGTGTCGGGTAACGCCACTTGATCATTCTCGTCCACAGCTATGACGCTTGCGACACCTTCGAGCTCACCGAATCCGAGTCCTGTCGTATTGGTGATTGTGGAAGTGGCAGCTGATGCAAGCGACATCTGAGAACCGTTGGCACTTCCAGCCGCGGCATACGGATGCCCCGAGGAGTCATTGGAGTGTGCTTGAGGACTTGGGTCCGAGGTCGCTCTCATCTGTTGATGCTGGTACATAAGCGAGCTGGCGCTCATCACACTCGACTGTGATTTCGTCGGCGATAGTCCGATACCCTCAAACATGGGTCTGCCACTTGGATCCTGGGAGATTCTAGGCAAGCCCCATGAATGGCGATTGGTATCATCTGCCATGCCAACGGATAGCGGACGCAAATCACTAGCCCTCGGCGAGAGAGTAGGTCTCGCAGGTCTTGCCGTTTCCTTTTCGCGGGAAACTTGAATTTTCGAATTACTCCTCCTCAATAGGCTAAACCTACTCGTACCTTTGTCTGTTGACGGAGAATTGGGCGCCGTAAGGTTGATAGTAGGCGCTGTCTGACTCCTCAGCGAGGACGATCGCATGCGCCTGTGTAAGTCGGAAGGAACAGGACTACCCGCTCGTGCGAGATCTGCAAGTGAGACTTGAGAGGTCGTCGACGCCGAGTGACGAAGAAGGGGAGGCGGACCCATGGGACTGCCCGGACTTAGGCCTGCGCGGCTATTTGATCGGCTGACAGGGACGGCGTTGAGCGTTGCGATACGCGAAGCGGTATTGCGCGCTACAAATAGTCAGTCGTGAAGATTTCTGCGCTTTTTTGAATAATACTCACCAGGACGGGTACATTGGAAATGATCCATGGCGTCGGCGTATGGAGCCCAAGCCGCATGCCAAACTTTGGCTATGCCCCTCGACGTAGAAGGACCTCCGCTTTCGGGTGAGTCGATCTGAGAGTCCATGTTGGGGGTGGAAGGGGGCTCGATCCACGAACTTTCGAATCTAGTTATTTTCTCTTTGACCGCATCGTGGTATTTCGCCTGAGCTTTGGCAAAGGATACCAGAGCGCTATCGAGTATTCGCATATACCCTTCCAAGAAGACCGGGAGTTCTTCCACCAATTGCGTATGCAGAGCTACAAACTCGTTTGCGTTTTGGGTAATAAATCTGTCAACTGTCTTTTTCGAAACTCGTGTAGCTTGGTAGCGTCCGTAATCGATGAGCTTCGCGTCGCGCCTGACGATGACTTTACGAGGATTCATTGACGATTCCAGCAACTTCCCAAAGACAGGCATGATGGTCTCTTTGACCTCTTCGTTCTGCAACCATCGGGTCAGTCCGGTTGCGCGCATTGAAGATGATAAGCTTACCAGGTCAGTCCAAGCTTTAGAGACCATTGCGTCAATGACCCGCCTAAACTCGAGCATCCTCCGGTCGGCCAAGTCAGTCGGATCGAGCTGAACCACTTTCAACCAAGTCTTGACCAGCCCATCCTGTGCGATAAAGACCTCTTTGGCAGCCGCTGTCCAAAACACCACTTCTTTCCCTATCTTCTTCACAGCATGGTCCAACTCCTCAACTTTCGTGACCAAATCCTTGAGTTGCATGTGAGAGGCATCGGATATCAATGGTGGAACGGCCAGGTCGATGCTTGAGACACTCTTTGAAAGTGAGATGGTCGAAGAGGACGCTTTGTCCTTGTTGCGAAAGCGTTTCAAACCCAGGAGCTTCGAGGAAGCGGGCTGCTTGTCAGCTTTGGACGCGGATATCGGTATCGCTTTCTTCGTTCCAATAGCGTCAGACACCACGTCTTGTCTTCGTTTCGCTTCATCAATCTCCACGGCGACCGCCCTTGACATCTGAGCTGCCGTACGGATTGCAAAGTAGTCAGGGTGGACTGGTGTCGTGCTCGATAGAAGATCGTCGAAAAGCAAGGGATACTTTGTGATCCTCTGTACAGGCTTAATGAGCATGGAATCGAGGTTCCACGCATGGGTGCGTAACTTGATTTGGTTCCAACAATCATTGAGATAGGCCGCATGCGCAGTTTCCGCTTGTAGCTGCGTCAATCGTAGACTAGCTTGGCTTTGGCGGGAACAGTAGAAAATGTACATCGGCCGGAGGCGAGGTAGCTGCATGTCAGCTCCAGTGGTTGACTTGAAAACTTACCATTGACGTGAACGCTTGTCCCAGTCGATCAGATCCAGCCTCGCCTTCCCTCGTAGAGGCGTTCAGCCCATTTTCCTCCTCTCCCATGGCCTGTTCAAACGCGATGGCCAATTCGTCCGCTGCTACCGCTAATTGATCGAGATTGAGGAAGATTGTCTTCTGATCGATTGGGGCGAGCGGCTTACCGACTGGTGGGGGCATTGCCTGCAGATTAACAGATAGACGTGATCCTTTCTGTGGAGATGATTGTTGCGTAGCATGCAGTGACGTAGTCGATCCATGAGCAGTTGTAGTGAAATAGCTCGACGATCCATTCTGGCTGATGTTTTCAGAGGGACTTTTCGGCAACGGAGAAGCGACTTCTTGATGAGGAACAATCCAGCTTGATCCGAGCGATTCGTATCCGCTCGAACGCTTCGTCTCTGCTGTCTGATAAGTGTACACAGAGCTTCGATGTGAATTATCACTTATGTTTCCCGGGCTTAGTGATGAGTCACCGTTGGTATGACCGGAGTGACCGGATAGCGGTCGTAGGATGCTTTTCATGAAGGCATCACGGATAAGTGCTAGATCCTTAGCATAGGCTCTCTCGGTATGTGCAATCTCCCTGATTAGATGACTCCGCTTGGACATTACGATAGAAGGGGAATTCGGCAGCAGCGGTCGTAGAGGTTGCCCAACATGCTCTTCTCGCAGAGTGGCTGGGGGCAGCAGCGGTCCGTTGGACGTCTTCGATCTCTCGCGACGGGTGCCGCTTTCTCGGCGCATGACTGGGAGGGATGGCGATTTGGTTGGCTCCCTACGCGTGTCGACAGAGGGCGATATTGGTGTATGACCAATGGAGGCATTATTTGAGGCCAGTGAAGAATTGTTCGTTGTGGCCGTCGTGGGAGTTTCGGTTGGTATTTGAGGAAGCACCTTATCGAAGGGCATTGCCAGTCGAGGCAGGGAGGAAATACGCTAAAGCGAAAAGGTGTTAGATAGGGGATCGAACGTATTGATTGTCTACTCACTCTAGCTCGAGCTATATCTTCAACTATCTGACTGCTTTGCGACCCCCGTTTCTTGCCCCAGCTGACCGCATCCAATCTTCTTGGGCGGTCCTGGTTCCCCTTCTCGGACACCCAACTATCGCCTGAGCGTGCAGTGGCTTCACCCAACGCCCAGCTGGTCGCTGATGATGGCGCGGACTCCTGTGAGTACATCGACGGCACAGACAGTGTGGTGAAACGAATCTCATCTGCCGGTGTTGCGATGATTTGGGATGGCGGATCTGCATCCGTAGATGGCACGGTCTGTCCCTCCAAGGGAGTTGAGAACGTTGGTGAAACTCCAGCGGAACCATTCTCCATGTCGGACGTTCGTTTGACCCGTGCGACAGCAGATACTGGTGTACCTGCGTTGGCCATTGTCGATTCGCCGGATGGAGATCGCGATTTGGTCGCCTTACCAAGAGGTGAATCCAACTGGCCGGAGCTTTGCCTACTCAAGACTCGCAACGGGCTTTTAGCAGGAACGGGCGGACTGGATTGAGAGGGATTTGAGGAGAGGTGACTGGGAAAAGGCGGAGGCGGAACTATCGTAAGCCCTGGCGATTTGCGAGGGGATGAACCTGGACCTGAGCGGGAGGGGCTTTGTGCGGGAGATTCCAATTGAGATTGGCGAGAAGTAGACGGGGAAGATCTGACATTCGGACGAGTCAGGAAAGAGGACCGCCGCGAACCGTTGGGCGATGTAGGCGGTCTCGTTGAGGCCGACACGGTAGGGTTTGAGACGTCCGTGCTCCGACCAGTGGATGATGCAGAGCTTGCTCTGTTGTGCAACGGCGGCCGTGATACACTTTGACCATCGGCGTTGCTCAGTCTCCGTCCGAGCAAATCCAAATCTTTCTGAGTATGCATCGTCTCTCCGGACGGTGATGGCGGCTCTTGTTGCAGGGCATTTCTCATTGAGCTTCGCCTTGGCGATATTGTAGGAGGTCCTTGACCTTTGGGCGATCGTGGTGATGGCGAAGTAGGGGATGGCGGCTGACCTGACGATGATGTACGTCTTGGGATATCAACATTGATAGGGCCAGTCTGCATAGAGCTCCTCCGAGGACTTGCTTGAACTACCGGATTTGAACCTCTTCGAATCCCACGGGCGGGACTGCCTGCTGGACTACCTCTTGAAGGCGAAGGTGCAGGAGAACCAAGGTCGATCACCCTATCCCGACTGCCCCGAGATCGGGAGCTGTATCCACGGTCCATGGGCATTGATGCGACGCGTGGCGGATTGATTTCGGGGCTTAACGTTTGTGGCAAGCTGAAAGGCGATTTCTGAGGGGAGAAAGAAGCGGGACTATAATAATTGCTGGGTCCAGAGCCTTGCGACGAAACGGATGACGAAGTCGAGCGATAGGAAGGTCGCCGCGAGTTGGAGGGCATCGGGATGCCAGAAATTCCTGGACTGGTGGGAGAAGTAGGGGAGCGTATAGCAGCCTGTAAGGAGTTGAGGCCCGACGACTTTCTCCGGATTTGCGGAATGCGCGTGTCAGGCGTGGGACGCGAAACGGCTATGGCCACCGCCGGAGCACGCTTGGTCGGTGAAGGGATGCGGGAGGGGCCGGCTTCGCTTGGCGGTCTTGATGACATTGACGACATCGAAAAGCTGGACATGTTGTCCGACGTGGAGCGGGGTAAGGAGGTAGTCGATGATGAGGGTCGAGACGTTGATGGAGCAGCGGAGTTTTGGTACACATTCGTGGAAGGACCTGCACTCAGATTGCGAGGCATGCTGACGCTGTGAGGGAATGGCCGAGGGATAGAGCTGGATGTTGATGGTCGAGACTGCTTTATGCGAGGAGGCGGGGTTGACGATCCGTCGGCTCTTGGCCTTAAACCCATAGGCGTTCCTAAGCCTATGCCTCTAGATGCTTTAGCATTTGGTGCGGGAACGTCGCCTTCCGGTCCCTCCCCACTCTCTCTGCTATGGTCTCGTGACATCCTGCCGTTCTCCTGTCGACCAGCACTGGATGGACTATGTATGCCCGGACTGCTGATTCTCGAAGGTATACCGGACGGTCTTCTGATCATGCGCGAGGGGGACTCGCGATCTGGCGCAAAGTCAGGCATGGTAGAAGGGCTAGCTCTGGCTTCGTACTGCTTGATGACGTCCGACACTGACCGACCAGAAGCAGAGCGTGGAAGTTCTTGTCTGCCTGAGCCTGAAGACCCAGTTGTCATCTTGCGACTTTAGAGCTTCGAGGATGTGAATGACAAGATAGGTGATGAACGGGGACCACGTCTCCAATTACGATAACGTGTCTTGGTCGGTTGTTGTTTGACTAGCAGTGGGTATGCTGTCGCGCCGAGGCAGCCGCTGCAGAGGCAAGCAGGCCAGAAGCGTGCATCAGAGCAGCAGTCGCGTACGGTATATGTATGCGACAATGTATCTGAGACAGCGTTGCAAGATGCGAACCCGGGAGGAAGGTGAGGAAAGGTCGTGGGTCGTGTTTCTGTTTTTGTGTCTATTGGTGTTTCAGCCGAGCAACGAGGTAGAATGATGTCACGACCGGAAGCAGCCTTGATCGTGGACGGGACCGCTGAGTCACTAGCTTGATTGCGAAGAGTTGGTCGTCCGTGGATCGCGTGAGACTGAGCAAGTTGATGTATAGGATGTATAGGATGGACATGGATGGGATATGGAGGGAAGGGGAGAGTGTGACAACAATGCTTTGGTAGCATTTACGTAATTACGTGATTGGAAACAACCTTCTTCCGCATCCAGCACAACCACCTTCTCTTTCTCTGGTATGTACTTTTCAACTCGTAGACCTACCGATTGTTGTCGACTCACAAAGCATAGCAGAATACAATGGCAAACGAGGCACAATCATCGCAATCACGGCCGAACGCAGTGGCGCTCAGAGGTATCCATACCGCTAAAAGCAGACGCAATGTTGTGCGTACTTCTTCTCCTCGACAAGATCATTGCTAATTCCTTTGAACGAATCGCAGATACCGGAAGAAGATGCCACGAAACTGCAATTCGGAGGTCAGCTCACGTAGCACTAGATATTGTCTACATAAGCTGACGATCTCGTTCGACCGTTCTGGCACAGATTTTGCCGAGGGCGAAGCGCTCACTTTGACAGAGGTGTCAACGTTGCTCGTAGCTGCTAGACAGGCACCCGGAGTACCTCCAGCACCAGATAACAAGTCAGTGCTCTCCGTCTATGCGTTGGTCACAGCTAGCTGCTTCCTCTTGTAACGCGTGACTGGTAGCTGATACCTCCACTGATATACAGAGTGTACAAGCAAAGCCAGGAATACGTCAACGATTTCTCGAATGCCAGCATGGAGGTGTCAGATAGCATGCGAACGTGAGCTGAGCGCCAACTCTCACAGCTCCGTCATCAGCTCACGCAGATCGTATCACTTTGCAGTGCATTGATGGCTCGGCCAGGGTTCTTGAACAAATTCGAGATTGCCCAGATCATGTATCTTCGGCCTGAAAGAGTGGAAGTGGCCGTCGCGCTTATACCGAGGTGAGCTTCGCACCTCTCATTGACATCAGTGACATGGAGTACAGATCTCTTACTAATGTATACCTTGGTCGTAGTTTGGAGCGATATTCGTTGGGCGATGACAACGAGAATCACCTCCAACAACTACTGGACGATGTACGCGGCATGGCGCGATATGGTGTTCGACCATAAACATGGATGACAGATGCTGTCTGATACCAGCGACCATGATGATGATCTAGTGCATGTGAGATAGACGATGTATAGATAATGAATAATGGTATAATAGTGCAGGGTATACTCCTCCGTTCCAGCCTATTCTAGAATCTAGGCAAACCAATGATTCCTCCTGCTTCGCACCACTTGCTCAACTCGTGCGTGACCTTGATCTGACAGCCCAATCTACTCTCGTCTTTGTATCCGAGAGCATAGCCAAGCATGTCAAGTTCTTCTTCTGATGGCTCTGCTACCGGCGCAGGCGGAACGGAAGGAGGGGAGAAAAGGTAGAGATGGCACGTTGCACATTCTGCATACCCCACGAGCAAAGATTAGCATGTTACTTTGAAAGTAAGCTAGGACGCACCGAGGTTCCCACCGCAGACACCTTCGAGCGAAGGTAGATCATGCGCTTTGCCGACGTCGAGTAGGTTTTCGCCCAATTTGGCATTCACAAGCTTCTCTTCACCCTCAAAAGTCTTGAACCTAAGTTTGACCGAGGTCGCGGGCGCAGCGACAGCAGACGCATTGGAGATATTTGAGAGACCAGGATCAACTTTGCTCCAGAGCTGCGCCTGTTCTTCTTCCGTAAGACCAATTCGACCTCGCCAGTGCGACCACAGAGGTAATGGACGATGCGTTCCCATAATGTGGGATATGAGCGAAGGTGCGTGTTCGACGGTGAGGTTCGAGAGCATGTCCATCGATGGGAGAAGAAGGGCGTTTGCTGCGTACCTGCAATGATAGGGATAGATGGTATGTCAGCGGGGTCCGTGCCTCTTCTAGATGTTTTTAGAGCGAACGGAAATACTCACTTGTGTCCGCCGACATGGGCTATCTCGCCGATTGTGACTCTGTCGCCCAGTTTCCTTCTCTCCACCTCTTCTCTCAAGGCAGTCACTAGCGGACCACCTCGATCAGAACATCTACAATCTCTTGCTCCGTGCGTACACACTAGGATCTCTCGAGTCATCTTCTGTCCTATGACCGAAGGTGAATCCAGCGTTGGAGTTTTTGGCTGATAGTTGAGGTCATTGGCCAGACGGTTCGAATTCAACGTATCCAAGTTGAATTCGTCGTATGACTCCATATGCCCATCAGGCCAGAACAGTCTCGCAGTGTACTTTTCTTCGGTGGTATCTCTGCTAAACTCGTTGGCGGATGACGATCCATCGTAGATGGCATTAACGCCTATACCTTTACTCTTCAATTTGGCCGAGGTGGTAGCGATGAGCCCGGACGCTAATTCGAGGTGCGATGGCCAGTGCTTCGGCGGTACAGGGATGGAAAGAAGTAGGAGACCTCTTCGAGGTGGTAAGGAGCGGGGCAGGGGCAGAAATTCGGTCGAGTCTGGTGTGGAAGTACTATTAATTGGTGTAGAGTACGGTCGGTATGATCGAGGTAATCGAGGAAGACTAGCGCGAGAACGACATAGCGCCCGCCGCGAAAGTATGGGTAACACGGATCGAAGCATGTCTAGTGTGAGTGCAGAGGCTTTGCCCGGTCGCACAGAACCCCGCTAACCCGCTGTCGACCTTTGCTTATATAGTTATGGTTGTAAGACTATTTCTGCTCACAAAGAGATGCGCGTCTCATCGGCAAAGATCAAGAAAGTGGAAAGTCGGTCATGGCCGCTATCGTGAGACATTGCATGGGTGGCAAAATCAGCCTATCACGAGAGTGGCATTGACAAACACTGCAGAGTCATCACATGCAAGTATTACAAAGGTTGTACGTACTTGATATGTATCATCGTAATCCGGCAGGAGGGCATTGCCTTGTACGGCTCTGCTACGAAGCTTGACAGGAAGCAAGACAGAAGTGGCATTCCGCTGCTAATGGTCTTGAAACGCGTCAGAGCTGGACTTTTGCCACCTCCAACAATCTGGCTAGAAGTGAATCATGAGGTCAGGCAAGGGGTTTTTTCAATTGGCCACCCAGCTGGTCTCGGATACATTTCACAGCGAAAGAGTCATGTCATCTGTCTTCATTCTGACATCTCAGCGCCTGAGCGCAGACCCGCGTCACTTCCATAAGATGCTCCTCGCTGAGCCTCTGATCGACTAGCTGAACGGAGACAGGGCAGCCGACAGACTCCTCTGGCGAATCTGCGCAGAAATAAGCGAGGTCGTCACAGCATTTACTCACAGCTAGCCCAAATGGCAGCCTCGATCGGATTTCTGGCTTCGTAAGATCCCTTGTTGTCTGTCTTTACAGAGACACGTGTCACCGGCAGTGTTGTTGCACAATAATCGAGCACGTTCCACAGGCTGGTATAGTTGTCGTAGACACACCCGTACCTAAGACCGTCAGCGAGACACGCGCCATGACACCTACTTTGGTGCGGCGGCCCAGACCGTGCATGGAGTAAGAAGCGCGTCAATCTGTCTGCCCGTCGTTGTCCGCGCTTTTGTAGCGGCCCACGTATTCAATAGCCGCCTAGCATAAGATGTCCGCTTGTCTTGCGCGACCCAGAGATCCAGTATTGATGCGGGCGCAGGCCACCCCTGATCGTGACCTTGACCTTTCGAAGCGTTGCCCCTCGTCATCTTCTCGAACATCTCGAACCCTCGAGGCCATGGCTCCTGCGTCTCATCCAGAGTATCACACAGGAGCCTGGCGGCGGCTGATCGATACAGCGCGTATTTCAGGCTTTCCAAATAAAGAGGCTCGTCGCTGTAAAGCGTGGCGTCAGCAGCTTGCGATACCAAGATGATTTTCACTCACAATGACATCTCCACCACTTCATGACTTGCTGCCTCAAGAGCACGTTTCGCCATCTGCAGCGCACGAGTTACCGGCGGCAGAGGCTTGACGACACCGTCGTCCAGCCAAAGTCCTGCAGATTTTTCGGTCAGAAAAGAAGTTGGCGAAAATGGAGACCGCTGCGGCCAACGCACCAAAGCAAAGCCGTTTGGGTAATATGACCTCGCGCCAAGGTATAGGAAGACACTCCGGATCGCTGTTCCACGGCTGGCTGTCGAGCACCGCCTTGCCCCATATCTCCATCCCGCCTATTGTCGAGCACATGGGCCCTGCTGTATTCCTCACCGCTTCCTGTCCGGTCAGGCCAGAAACGCAACCGTAGGTAGGGAAGCGTCCAACAGACGGCTTGAGAGAGTACAGCCCGCACCAGGCCGCCGGAATACCTGCGTGACTGGTGAGACAGAATCCCAGTTTCATACCACTCACGGATTGAACCGCCTATATCAGTCCCGACGCCCAGCGGAGAACCTTTCATAGCCACCAAGGCGCTCTCGCCGCCAGACGAGCCGCCGCTGGAGAGGTTGCGATTGTAGGGGTTCGACGTGTAACCATATATGTTGCTGTACGTCTGTCGCGTCTATTAGCCCAAATATCAAATCGATGGTTCTCACGCACCTCGCCTGCCATCATCGCAAACGGCACTGCCGTCTTGCAGAACAAGATCGCGCCGCACTCGCGCATAATTTTTGTGATCTCCGACTCGTCGCCCGAAAGAGTCGGCTTCCCGACCTTTGCCGTGCAACCGACAGCCGCATCGAAGCCCTCCACTTGGAAACAGTCCTTCAAAGACACCGGAAGTCCATGAAGGGGGCCAGCGAGCTGATGCGAGATCGCATAAGCGTCATCGAGTTGCTTTGCCGTTTCGAGCGCGTGCTCGAAGAAGATCTCCGAGAGGCAGTTGGTCTGTGGTGACTATCAGCCCTGAATCGGAGACATGATGATGACACGCACAAGCTGCTGGGCGATAGCTGCTCTCTTGCAAAAGGCGAGAGTCGTCTGCCCGCGAACATCAGCTGCCACCTTTTGGAGCCATGACCCACCTCATATGAGCTGTACTCTTGACCTGCAATCTTTTCCAACAACGTCTCGGCTGAAGTCTCAGTAATGAGCAGCTCCCTTTCACTCAGAATCCCGCTCTCCTTCGGAACACTGGTCACATCCAGCCGTTCGTCCAGGTCCGGTTTCCGACCTGGGTGCAGCCGCCAGCTCGCAGGAATCCTGCTGTCTCTCTGTGACAGCTTGATCTGCTTCACCTTCTCCCATTCTAACATCGTTGGAGCCGTCATCGTTTGAGCCGTCGCGACATGCAGAACAAGCACCACACTCACCCCATCTTTACGGCAGGAAGATAGCGTGCATTTCGGAGTATGGACAAATCGGGCTTATCTCCCTTCGGAGCAACGGAGCCAGGGACCAAAAACGTCGGTGGTTCGGACCCCTCCTTTGTCGGGCCGAGCCGCACCCATCGGAACTCCCCGACATGAGCTGCGGACAAGATACAATGTACGAGTACAAAACGTATGCATCGCACTCTTCGGTGGATGGGTAGATAGATGCATGTCCTAATCGGTAGCGTCGCTCTCTGTAAGACTTGAAAGTGCCGTAATTTGTATACGCCTGGTCCATCTGCCGTAAATGTATTAGTCATGGCGACCACCGTGTCTTGTCCAGCTGATCCAGCTTGGTGGAAAGAAGCGACCGTCTATCAGAGTGAGTAATAACTCGTATGCATAAGCAATCTTTGGCTACAGCTGAGCGCGACAACCAGTCTATCCAGTGAGCCGCTCAGTCGTCAACAGCGACGAGAAAGGAAGAAACTCATGAAACTAGGCGTCCTTTGCGGACCATGCTGCGAATGGGCATGGCACCTTGAAAGGCATCTTAGGAAAGCTCTCATGCCTCAGAGAGCTCGGAGTGGACATGATATGGCTGTCGCCATGCTACAAAAGTCCTCAAGCAGACATGGGATATGACATCGCAGAGTGAGTAAACCAGTGCTACAACCCCTGCGAAACTATCGCTCATACCCGAAAAGCTATCAGGAGATTGACCCGCGTTACGGTACGCTGGAAGATTGGGACGCCATCAGGGAAGAATGCCATGCTCTGGGCATGCGACTTGTTATGGATCTTGTGGTTAACCACACGAGTGATCAGGTGCTGTCTATATCGATGCGACAATTGGAAGAAGGTACACTAACGCTGCAGGGCAGCATGCGTGGTTCGAGGAGTCACGTTCGTCGAAAACAAATCCAAAGCGCAATTGGTACATCTGGCATCCCGGCAAGATAGATGACCACGGGGAGAGGGTCCCACCCAACAATTGGAAGTCTTCGTTCGGCTCGTGAGTCTTTGACTATGTTTCACAGCTGCCGCGCTGACAGACAACAGCGGCTCCGCTTGGGAGTGGGACGAGGTCACCGAAGAGTACTATCTTCACCTGTACCTGAAAGAACAACCCGATCTCAATTGGGAAAACGCGGAGATGAGAGACGCTGTATTTGCCATGATGCGATGGTGGCTTGACCGCGGCGCGGATGGGTTCCGGATGGATGTGGTGAGTAGTGAGATTGCTTCGCATCGGGAGGGGGCGCTGATCTCGCTGGCCAGATCAACTACATATCGAAGGCTCCAGGCTTCCCCGATGCTCCCGTCACGGTACCCGAACGACAGTACCAGAGCTTTGGTAGCCTCTCGATCAATCGTCCCAGAGTACACGACTACCTCAGGATGATGAACAGCGCGGTGCTACAACATTACGACTGCTTTGCGTGAGCTTTGACTCGCCAGTGTGATTGAGTTAAGCTCACCGTCGTTCATAGTGTTGGAGAATGTCCTGGCACCGAGGGACCCGAATCATTCGCCCTCTACTCGCAACCGAAGAACAAGGAGTTGCAAATGGTCTTTCACTTTCATCAGTGAGCAGAAAAGGTGCGAGCCGTTCTGATGCATATCAGTCAAAGCTTCGATCGGGTTTGGCGCCGAATGGGCCGCAGCTGGAATCCGCACTGGAAGCTGAGCCGCATGAAGGAGATCTTCAACACCTGGAACGTCGCAATGGCCAAGGAGGGCGGTTGGAACAGCAACTAGTGGGTAGTGCAGTAAAATGGCCTCGCTAATGTGTCATAGCGTCGAGAATCACGACCAATCGCGGCTCATCTCTCGTATAGCGTCCGATCATCCCGACCATCGTTCGGCCAGCGCGAAGCTATGCTGCATGTTTCACACCACTATGACAGGAACATTGTTCATTTATCAAGGTCAAGAGATTGGAATGGTCAACCTCCCTGCGGACTGGAGCGAAACAGAATACAAGGACGTCGAGGCAGTCCAGAATCTTCAAAGCGAAAGAGAATTCCTCAAGCTTGAAGGTTCCGTTGCTCTTGATGAGACGCTTCGCAGTCTAAGGATGACCGCAAGGGACAATGGGAGGACACCCATGCAGGTATGTCAGTGCAACAAGGCGACGTGGCGGGTGCTTTCTCAGCTGATGCCGTCCGATCATCCAGTGGGATGACACGCCCAATGCTGGCTTCTCTAAAGGCACCCCTTGGATGAGAGTCCACGATGACTACGCTATCTGGAACGTTGCGACACAAAGGATCGATAGGAGCTCTCCATGGCATTTCTGGAAGCGGATGCTCGAGATCCGCAAGACATACCCAGCAATCATATACGGCGAGTCAGTCTTCCTTTATCGAAGCTCATGTCTGACGAAATATCTTTTTCAGGCGACTTTGTCCCTCTCGACACGGCATCCGAGGAGAACTACTCGTACATCCGTTATCAACCGCTCATTGACCAAACGATACTGGTGATCCTCAACTTGGCCAAGGGAGAAGACGGCATGGGGAAGGAGATCACGTTCGATCCCACTTCATGTGGAGTGAACGTTAATGGTGCTACACTGTTGATATCAAATGGCGACGAGGAAGATGGGTCTCAACTACACGTGCCTGTGAGGCTGAGGCCGTGGGAGGGACGAATTTATCTTTTATGACTTATGACTGATTGAAGTCTACTGTAGCGATACACACGAAGAGACGTACCACCTCACGCTTTATACACGATTTAGACCTCATTATAGATGCATCATAGTCCATGCATGAAGCTGTTAAGCTATAGAAGTCCATCATACCTTGACAGCCACGGCGCCCTCCCCATTCAACACGCGTGCAGCCTCGACCATCTGAGCGAGTTTGATCTGCATCAGAAGTGACAGCTCGTCATACACGTTCCATTCGTCCACAATCCGCCCATCCCGGTAGTGGTAATGCGTCATGCCCATCACCTGAAGACGATGCCCAGTAGGTGCGCCCAGCTCGCTGAGAACGCCGTACCCAAGATGATGCCCCTCCATAACCCAGCGAACGGCGACCTTGACGCCTCCCTCGTCGCACGGATTTGAGCAGATGTGCTGTGGCATGTACATGGCGTCTGGAATAGATCCAATGAGGCCGAGATGCTGATGCAGGATGGACGCCGGACCGTAAAGCTCCGCCATCTTCGGACCGTGATATTGAGCGTTTGACGCGTAGACTTTTTTGATGCGGCCGAACATGCGCTTGTTGAAAACCTCATGCAGCCAGACCAAGGTCTCAGTCTCGATATCGTTGTTGGCGATCGATGTGTCGGCCTCGTCCTCTGGAGGAAGTTGACCGAGCAGACGTCGATTTTCTCCGATGTCGATTGCGACGAGCCCTTTTTTGTACAATCCAAGAGCTGCCTCTTCAGCGATGACGTTGCAGTCCAGTCCAAGCTGTTTGATGATTGCCATGGTGTCGGCGACCACCCATTCGCGGTAGATACGATTCCGGTAGATCATGCAGTCGGCGATAGTACGTGAGACAAAGGTGCGACCGGTTGGGGCACCGAAATGACCGTACTGCGTATGCCGACCCGAGCCGGTGACG
Organism: Cryptococcus sp. GC_Crypt_6; assembly: GCA_026538315.1. NCBI lineage: Eukaryota > Fungi > Basidiomycota > Tremellomycetes > Tremellales > Cryptococcaceae > Cryptococcus > Cryptococcus sp. GC_Crypt_6. The sequence goes on from JALPBY010000112.1 coordinate 44,358, forward strand.
AGATGCGATGTGTAGAAGCCTTCTTTGTCGTCCCCGTTCCATAGCACCTGCGTCGCCATGCCCCGACGCTCCGGGAGAGAGACAAGCCGCTGGATGGTGTCGCGCACCACCGTTTCCCGGTCGTACATCGTGCCGGTGGTGCCGTACAGCACACAATTGTGTGTGTAGTGAGTGTATATGAGACCGACATCACGCTCGTCCCAGATCAGATGAGTGCAACGCACAATGTAGTCGACGATGTCTGTGTAGATGTCGTCGAAGCCGTCCATGGAGTACAGGCGGGTCTGATTTGCGGCAATGTCGCTGTAGTCATGTCGTTCGACTTGCCGAGCAGCGTAGAGCTTCGTAGGAGGAGTTGCATCGCCATTGGTCGCAGCAGCATCGCCGTTGGTCACAGGCGACTTCGAGGAGGTGTGATTGGGTGACTGCATAGCGAATGTAAGGTGTCGAGATAGACGGAGTTCGAGAGAGATATGTGCGATGGAGCACGTTTCAGTCTCATGTTTTGTATGATATAAGCCTTAAGCCATGAGTAGTACGTACTACTTCCTCTTCGGTCCGTCCCGACATCTACTGTAGGCTGCTGGGGTACACCAAGGGGTGTCGGACATGCTGCAAGTCCGAGGCTGGAACGATAAATCATGAGAAAGGTGAGACTGCGCATCGCTATGTGCCGGGACTTGTTCGTCGGGGACCTCCGATGCTTATCTCTCTGACTCATTCACTCGTGTGCTCACGGAATATGCCGTTACAAGTCGTTCTTATCGCGAACTACTATAACGGCAGGGGCCGTAACAGCGCCGAAGCTGTTATCATGTCGAATAGTTACTCACTTCTGGTAACATGAGATCTGATCGACCGGGATGGCAGCAGAGCTGTCAGAGCACTTCGGCTCATCCCGACAGGTCTTTATCTAGGCTGAATGGTCTGCTGCTCCACCAGTGTATATAAGGAGTGTCCACCAGATGGGTTTAGTCAGATCTCACTCGCCACGAAGCACTCTTGAGGAAGCACCCACCACTCCAACATGACCTCTTATCCCCAGTACGAGACGGACAAGACCACCAGTGGTCTTGACCTCGCGCCCAACAGCAAGGATGAGACCACCACGACGGTGGCTGACCCATCGGATGAAGCTGTTCATCTGTCTCTGGGCGACATGATCAAGGGTAGTGCAGCAGCGCCTATGACGCGATTTGAGCGCAAAGCGGCATTGATCAACCAGTAGGTCATTCATCTATCTCTACTTGTGCGCAGCTCAAGCTTGTGTCTGTAGCGAGATCGATCAGTTCGGCTTCGGCAGGTATCAGATCTACATCTGGTTGCTTTGCGGTTTCGGTTTCTTCCTCGACTTGTGCTGGGCGCAAGGCGTCGGTCTCGCTGCGACTGCGATATAGTGAGTGTGCTCCATGCTCCTCCATGCTGCAGGTGCTAACTCATGACGCAGTCAAGAGATGAATGTACCTGACGACAAGGAGTGAGTTGGTCACGAGACCTTCGGGCTGTACTAATCTTGCCTGTACAGAGGTCTCATCTACACTTGTGCGAACGCTGGTCTCGCGTGAGTAGTATCGCGCCACACACGAGTCCGCACTGACACCGTCGACAGCATCGGCGCGTTCTCCTTTGGTATTATTACCGACATCATCGGAAGACGATGGGCGTTCAACCTCACCTGTCTCATCACATCGATCTTCGGCATGCTGCTTGTGAGTTCGCTTCATGCAGATGGTTGTCAGCAAACCTGACACCCAGACATGTAGGCCGCTGCCAAATTCAACTACGGCGCGATCTGCGGCATCTACTTCCTCGCGAGTCTCGGCCTGGGCGGCAACATCCCTATCGACGCAACAATCGCCTTGGAGTACCTTCCCCAAAACCGCCGCTTCTTGGTCTCGTTGCTCAGCATGTGGCAACCTATCGGTGTCGTAGTCGCATCCGCCATTGCCTATGGAACAGCTGCCAAGTACCGATGTGACACTACCCTACCCTCGTGTGCCGCCGTAACCGATGGGGAGGCCTGTTGTACCGTTGCAAGTAACATGGGTTGGCGATACGAGGTCATCATCATTGGGTGCATGACCCTGGTCATCTTCTGCCTTCGGTTCTTCGTCTTCAAGTTCCACGAGTCGCCCAAATTCCTCCTCAGCAAAGGCAAAGAGCAAGAAGCTATCGACGTTCTCCACAGGATCGCCAAGTTCAACGGTCAGCCCGCCCCGACCTTGACAGTGGAGCAATTCCAAGAGGTAGACCGAGAATTTGGAATCGCGCCGGGGGCCCAGGAAGCGCAGTCGCACGCAAAGGGCGTTATCATGAAGACGGTTGCCAGCATCAGCCACCTCAAGGGGCTGTTCGGGAACAAACTGGAATGCTTCGTCTTCTTTCTTCTTGCACTGGCGTACATGGTGAGTCCTGACCGTTCAACAGATCACGACGCGGCTGACACCGGTATTCAGGGCGACTACTGGTCGTTCAACCTTGCAGGCTCCTTCCTCCCCATCATCCTCCTGCGTAACAATGTGTCTTCCGGCGCCGACACCGTCACCGACACGTACCGAGAGTACGTGTACATCTACCTGCCTGGTATCTTGGGCGCCTTCCTCGCCTTGTTCTCCGTGCAGATGCCGCTGCTGGGGCGAAAATGGTCGCTCGTCCTGTCTGCAGCTATGCAAGGTTTGGCGATGGCGATGTACACTCAAGTCAAGAGCACGGCGGGATACGTTGGCTTGAACGCCCTGGAATATATTATGCAGACGGTGAGCGCCTCTCGTGATGGGTCCTTGCGAGCGACCAGGACTGACGATGCGAGCAGTACTTCAACGCCGTCCTGTACGCATCCGCCCCCGAGCTCTTTGACACCTCGTACCGAGCGAGTGCCAGTGGCATGCTGTCTTGCCTCGGTCGAATTGCGGGTATCGCTGCTCCTTTCGCCGGACAGAAGTATGACACGGCGGGTAGTGAGGGAATTCTCTGGCTCGGCGCTGGCGGTATCTGGCTCTCCAGTTTGGTAATGATCTTCTTGCCGGTGGAGATGAGAAACAGGCAAATGTTCTAGACAACCATCTCATCGGAGAGTGGGTCTTCTTGCCTACTATAATTTGTTGTCAATTGCTCTGGCGTGGGTCTCGTAGCTAAAGATAGAGTCGATTAGGCGAATGGATTTGTGCACTTGTTCGCTCACTTTCCATACTCTCTCCAGTCCTGGTAGTCAATCATATGCTATATTGTCTATATTATCTATATTGTCTATAATGTCTATGAGCCTGTGCTCTCTACGCTGTCTTCTTTGCGGTCTACGGTTTCCGGTTGCGTCACATTGAACTTCGTTTCAATCCCATCAATGCCGCTGTGTAATGCTATGCTCGAGTCCCAGACTCGATATCAGCCAAGGAAGTGTCGTTGTGAAACTCCTGATCTAGCTTGGTCCCGTCGTATTCTTCAGGTATGGCAGGGAGAATTCCTCGTGATAGTCGGACAGCCGTTCCAAACACCTAGGCAAGGTCAAGGGATCAGTCAAGGAATTTGTTAGCCACCTGTATGAGGAATGGCGCCTGGTGGTGGCAACTCACGTTGAAGATCCACATGCACAGCACGAAGATGGTGCCGAGCTACAATTGAGTAAGTCATTCAGCTCCGCCCTATTTATAGACATTACAAGAGCATAGACTGGACACTGACGATTTGCAAGATGCCAAAAGCCCTTGATGGAAGGATTTTCGCATATTCGCCCCAGCACGATATCATACCAGACAGAGGGAATGTCCAAGACCACCAAGATAGCTGGTACCGCCCGGCAGCACCGTCTTTGAACATCGAAACCATCTTCAGAACGCCCCACCCTAAACCCCGAATGATTATCCCTTCAGCGACTTCATTGCGTCAAAGTGGGTTCAGTGTGCTCACCGAGGTAGACAAAGACGATCCACGTCCACATTCCCATCATTAGCAGCCCGAACCACAATCCTGTGATAGCAAAGACTTCGCCGGCTGAAGAAGGGTTTAAGCTAAGTGACCCATTAGTGAAGACGTTGGCGGCGGGGAAGATATCGATGGCAGCTGTGCCAATGTGTACGAGGGCGAGGGCGGTGAAGCCCGGCGGACCGGCTGCTATCATGTATGCTGGTAATATTTTGGACGGGGAGCGAGTTTGGAGGATGTTGTGCACCATCCATACTGATAACTTCTGTACTCAGGCTTAGTGACAAGCTGCGACGTGGTCCGTCTCACGCAACTCACTAACAGGGAAATGAAGAAGCCTAATCCCTGACAGATTATGGCTAAGCACAGTACGGTAAAAGCATGCTCCGGTCGATATCGATTAACATGGGGACACAGGAGACTACCAATAGTGCCGACGAGCATGAGGGGGAAGACTTCGAGGCACTCGACAGGACCAACGAGATGTAACGGGCGCGAGCGAAGTCTCCATGTGTTCTGCATCACCAAGCCTGACTCGATGTCATTCAGCTTATCTGTCGTGTCCCTATAGCATTCTTATGGCCTACCTGTCAAAGCGGCTATAGCTAAATAGACGTAGAAAAGGACTTCCAGCGTCGTGACCATCCATTCCCCCGTTCGTGGTATGGCGAGCTCAATGATGCCTATCAGCAAAGTCGAGATGGACATGGTGAAGCAAGGCAGCCATGGGGCTTCGATATGGTCATAGAAGGAATGACGAAATATTTGCGGATGCCGAACAGCACGTATAGTTGTCATGGTACAGTTGACAATGAACAAGCATAGATCTAGGATCAACCATACTGTTGCTATAACGGTTTCTGCTTAGCTTTTCAATGACTTTGCGGGTCAAGAGCGTCAGCGAAGTTGTGCTCACCTGCAGCATCTTGGCCAGGGAAAGAATATGGTACGCTAGAGATACAGACCATCACTGCGCCAGATCCCATACACATGGCGAACATGTTCCATCCCCATCTCGCAGACCATTCCGTCTGTCTGAGTGCAGCCCAAGGCGTGAGTGTTATTGAGGATTTGTCGGCTTCGTCTTCCGTCGACATAGGTGCTTGAGCTAGATCAGTATGATTAATTTAAAGTGAGGATAAGTGTGCATTGGGTGCGTTGTGTGCGCTATGTAAGTATCGAGTGCTGTAGAAGAGGCGCACACTTTGTCTGCTTTGTGCGAAGAGAGCCGAATCGGGTCACACCGCCGCAGGAAAGGCGAGTAGTGTGAGAAAACGCAGTTTCAGGTTAGTCACCTTCGGTAGAGATGTCGTCAAGCGAAGTATGGAAAGGGATGAACCGCAACGTTTGCGAATGATCTTTCCGCATCGACTATCGAGGTCATGTCAACGACCTTGCGCATCTGCAGTACAGATCAACATGCATGTGCAGGGGACGGAGAACTTTCGAAGATCGCTTGGGATTACGCTATTTACCCGAAGTCGGGTAACGGCGAGTACAAGTAAACATTAAATCCCATCTTTGCTTGACAACCACTCCTTCTGACCGACTGAAATTGACAACACATACTACCGCGGGAATGTCCACGATCAAGCACGCTCGAACTCCATCGCTCGATATAGCGTATCACGAGCATGGATCTGACTCTGGCTGGCCTGTCGTGCTCACTCACGGGTTTCCGTACGATGTTCACGCATATGATCATATCGTTCCTTTATTAGTGGAAGCTGGTGCCCGAGTGATCCTGCCTTATATCCGAGGTTTTGGTCCAACACGGTTTCGTTCTTCAGAGACGATCCGATCCGGCGAGCAAAGTGCACTCGGCTCGGACCTCATTGCGCTTCTTGACGCTCTGGAAATACGACAAGCTATCGCAGGGGGATTTGACTGGGGAGGTGTCGCTTCGTGCGTCGCTTCTGTTTTATGGCCTGAGAGAATCGTGGGGCTAGTCTCTTATGCCGGATACGACATTGTATCTGTCTCAGAGGGAGGACAGCCTCAAGATCCCGGCCTGGAGCTAGCTATATGGTATCAGTTCCTCTTCCAGACGGAGCGAGGACGAGCGTGTCTCACTCGGAATCGACGCAAGCTCGCTCGGATACTATGGGAACAGTGGTCACCCACATGGCAGTTCACCGACAAGACGTTTGATCAGATGGCAGAATCGTTTGACAACCCGATTTCGTATCTGTTGTGATTCACGCTTATCGCTTCTGCATGGGCACGGAGCCCGGTGATCCCGCTTATGCCGAGCTCGAAAAGCAACTGGCTGAACGACCCAAGATCACCGTACCCACCATCACTCTTGATGGAACAAAAGACATACTCAAGGTTGGCGGGACTGCTCATCATGCACCCATGTTCACGGGGAGACACGAGCATAGGACGTACGACGTCGGTCATGCTTTCCCCGCAGAAGCTCCTCAAGCATTCGCGGACGCTATCTTGACGATGAGGAAGTGGGTTGAGGAGGACTCGTAATGAGGACTCGTAATGAGGACTCGTAATGAGGACTCGTAATGAGGACTCGTAATGAGGACTCGTAATGAGAGATGTCAGTTCACGGTGTCAACGAAGGTTACGACGTACGCGCCGGTCCGCCTCAGCCAGCAGGACGAAAATATGGGATATTCAATGGTAACTCTGTTCGGCATCAACAGCAAGAGACTTCTACGCAACTTGCATACAGCATACATCCTTCGACTAATCTGTCTATCTCGACCTTCAACCCTTGAAACGTGCTTGAGGCATAATTACAACTTCCCACCGTTCTTCTCGTTGACCAAGACATATCTGAACTTGGGCTTTCCAGCGACCATATCCTTTACTGCCTGGTTGGCCTCAGTGAGCGGACGCTTCTCGATCCAGGGCTTGACTCCGTTATCAGCGGCAAAGTTGAGCATCTCCTCGATCACCGCGGGAGAACCGATCGCTGAACCGGCAATATGGTAGTTGCCTGATGGTCGATGTTAGCAAGGAAAGCTTTGGTAGGCGGATGCACAAAGTGGACTTACCCATGATGATAGAGAATGGCGAGATTGGTGGGAGAGCTTCGGTCTCTGGGACACCGACAAGGATGAAGTGACCACTTGGTCGGAGCAGCTTGAGATAGTCGTTGATTGGCATCTTGGGGTCGTCTAGCGCATCATGATCAGCTCATCGTCTGAGGTTGACCGAGAAATCAAAGGTTGACTTACTTGACGCGCAGATGATCAAGTCGAGGGATCTTTCGTGGCCTTTGACGGCGTTTGCAACGCTGTCTCCGGTAGTGATGATTTTGTCCGCGCCGAGCTTTTTGATATCGTCCTTTTTGTGATCACTGTGAGTGATGGCGGTGACGTTTGCTCCCATCGCTTTAGCGAAGAGGATGGCGAAATGGCCCAAACCGCCAATACCCAAGATACCGACATCTTTAGCAGTAGTGCCAGCACCGTACTGCTTCAAGGGCGAGTAGACGGTGGTCCCTCCACAAAGCATTGGGGCTGCTTCGGCTGGATCGAGCTTGGAAGGGATGTGGATGGCAAAGTGGGATGGCCCACGCCAGTAGTTGGCGTATCCACCATAAGACTTGTCGCCCTCTGCTGTACGCTTAAACATGCCGGCGTAGGTGCCGACCTGCCCTTCGGCGCAGTACTGCTCGTGGTCTGCGACGAAAACATTTGTATCAGCATCCCATCCAAGCTTCGCTTCCCTCCATAATCATTATTGAACGAGTTTCTATCTGTATGTTACTCACCACTCTTACACCAATGGCATTTAAGACAGCTGTCGCATTGAGCACCGATACCGACCAAGTCACCCTCCTTCACACCGTTCTCCGGCTTTGAGCCGACTCTAGTGACTATCCCGACGATTTCGTGGCCGACGACTTGGGGATACAGCTTGCTCATGTCCATCCAGCCGCCTGATAGAGTCGAGATATCGGATCCACAGATTCCACAATACAGAATTTTGACTATTCGCCAATACATGTCAGCGTTGCTCCTGGAATGGCGATCGTATTGTATAGTAGGTCCTGCACTCACTGTCGATGTCGTCGTCGGCGAACTTTTTGGGCTCATACTCGAACCACTTGAGTTTGCCCTCGATAGAGTCCTTGCCAAACCCTCCCCAGCCTTCGAACTTGTAGTCAGTGGACATGATAAATAAGAGTGCTACTTGGTAAATGTGTATAGAGTGAACTGTGAGAGATAGGCTGGGTCACAGCACACACAATGTATTCTCATCTCTTTATATATCTTGGATCTCTTGCTATCGCAACTTTTGGGACGACGCAGCCATGACGCATGACGTTACCGTATTCAAAAGCCGTATTTGAAACACCATTGTAAGAGGAGAGCTTGAGATTTAGAACCGCTAAGATGGAATCGTCAATAGCCGAAAAATGCGGCATCAGGTAGGAAAATCTGTCGGAACAACGTG
>JALPBY010000113.1:0-51182 GCA_026538315.1 Cryptococcus sp. GC_Crypt_6
CTGTGCCGTGGATGACGAGGAGGTGAGTGCGGCGGTAGTCGCTTCGCAGCATCATCCGGCGCGCGAAACAACGCTGATATGGGTGCAGTGTGACATACGCCGAGGCGAAACCTCACCTCGAAACGAAAGCTGCACCAGTTTGCTCGGCGGTATCGGGCGGACCGCGGTCCATCCTCTATCCTTACATGCTTCAACAAGGACTGTTCCCTTCTCTGCTCTTCCTGAATCAAAGATCGATAGGAGCGGGACTAGACGGGTACCGACCGTCTCCCGAAGCACTCTCCATCACGCGTCGGCTCGAGATCACGAAACAAGTGAAAGAGGGCACATATCCTTTGTCCATGGCTCTAAGACGGGGCAGGAACCCTCCACCTGACGTTCCAGTCCCGATCTACTTTATCTATGGCACAATAGACGATAAAGTACAGCCTCAACAACCTACTATCACAGCTCTACAGCAAGCTGGCGGAGACGTGGTGGTGGAAGTAAGACAGGGAGCCGATCATGCTTTCGACGAAGCTCCAGAAGAACAGTGCGAGGCTTTCAGAGTTTGGTTGGGCAAGCATCTCTTGTAACGTTAAAGAATAATTTTACAGGATGGTAGATTTATACTGGGAGTGATGCATCTTGCATTCTTGCATATTGGTGACTAGGCACTACAAATTGATATACATACATGCACGCATCGCCATGCAATGCTAATGCTTTTTGGTGTCAATGTGAATTATAAAAGAGAATAATGCTGCATCTTGATCTTGATCTTGTTATGATGATGTTGTAGGTGGATCTGGTTCAGTCGTGAATGCGAATGCAAACTGTTGGTTGTTGTTGTCCGCTACGAGCGAGTTGATTGAAGTGGTACTGGCTATCCTCGCCATGGACGTCACGGGTCTCGCGCCAACGTCGGCATCGGGCACAGCGAGCGAGAGCGAGCCAGACAAAGGCGGTGGAATATACATGGAGAATGTCGAATGAACAGGGGCTGTTCTGGGTCGTCTTATCGGACGTCCCGTATCTGGTACATGAGGCAGACCCACTCCCAACGCGTCGAGCGAAGGAAGAGCAGGTCGCTTCAACGCTTCGAACTCTGCCGCACGGTCGTCTTCTGCCGCTCGAACTTTCTGCCTACTGCGCGAAGGCAGCACTTCGTCTTCCTCTGACGTGGTCGTTGATATTCGACGACCAGTCTCTTGCACTCGACGCCAAAGGTCGACGTCGGGTCCAGCACGAGTAGGAGGTGGTGATGGAAGTTGCGATGCTGGTGCGAGCGGAGAATAGGTTGGGTGTAGTAACGATTGGATAGGGATTTGCACTGATGGTCGACTCTCGGGATTTGGCTGGTCTCGCCGTGATGGAAACACGAACGAGATCGATTGGGGTTGCGATGGGTGGCCGGATGGGAGGAGGATAGGCTTGACGTCTGTTGCGACGCCACCGATGGGAAAGAGTACGGGTGATATAGATCGACTGGCTTTGTGATGATGTCGGTGCGGTCTTGCGGCCACCTCTGACAGATCGATGTTTCCCTCGTGCATATACAGTCCTCTCCTAGAACTGCGGTGTCTTCTCTTCTCATGAGCAGCCTCGCCAGCCGACGCAAGAGCCACAGCTCTATCCTCGGCCGAACACGCCACTAGCGCGATAGGGATTGGCGTGCAATGGAATGACTTTGCGGCAGTTTTCGTTTTCGACTTGATCGTCACGGATACCTTGAGCTGATACGATATTGATACAAGTCGACTTTGATGTGATTCGCCCAAATCCCATTTTCCAGCTCGTCGAGGGAGTGATATCGAGACGACACATCGGGATGATCCGCCGCCAGACATAATCTCCGACGAACTCGTCTCGGCTATCTTGTCGCGGACCGTCTGTTGTCGCCTGTCGTTATTTTGAGAATTGTCTGAAGGATGCTCCGAAGGATCTGATGCTATGCGTTGTAAGACTGGTCGTGGTGATGAGCTTCGTCGGAACAAGGATGATATCTTTGATGGAGGAGAAGGTGTCTGCCGACGTCGATCAGGCGATGGATCCTTCGATCGAGAATCATTTGATCTCGCATCTAGGAATTCAATCACCCTTTCGAGGACCATGGCAACTTTCTTGACAGAGGTGCCATCCTCGTTACTCCTTGCATTGACGGATACGCTGAAAGAATCTCCAGGTCCATAAGATCCGTGAGGCGCGGCGAAGGAGAGTTCCGTGCTATAGGTGTCGGAACCAACAAGGGTGGGCAGGGGAGGTGACATGGGCGGTAAAGATGGTGAACGATGATTCTGTAGATCAAGAGCGAACGCTTTTGTGATGCTGTTGCCAACATATGGGATCGGCTTGTGGTCGATGATGATCTCCATCCGCCATATCACCTTGTATTCCCGTATACACATTGCGCTCCTGCCTTCCATGATCGCCTCGGGAGGTATGGACAGCTTGAAAGACGAATCCCATTCTCCCAGCTCGACGTACTCTTGCGAGTCTGGCGGCTCAAACAGAGTTTTAGTCTTCTCGTACAATGTGTGATCGATGTCGCCCTCGAAAGCTCCTCCTGAGCGGTACTCGACGCACTTGACACGCAATGTGATCGCCTTGACAGGGAGGGGTGCGCAGTATGGAGGTAGCTTTGTCACCACAGAACCGTGCAACACCACTGGCGTCACTCCGAGGTGCCCTAACAAAGATAGTCAGTTAGGATCAGACCGAAAGTACACGAGACACTCACCGGTATGCGGGAAGAAACGACCGCTGGCATTGCCTTGCTTCGGAGTCACAAAGAGTTCGAGCATGGCTCCTGGTCGTCTCTGATGTGATCACCGCATGTGTGCTGAGTTCGAAGAGCGAAGGGTTCGAGATTGAAGTTGAGAGAGAATATTCGACTTTTGACTAGGCTTGATATTGGAGCAACAACGTTTCAACGTTCCAACTTTCGAGCCGAACTCCGGACGGCCAGACAATCAATCGCTAAATTATTCGTTGGGGGTGAAACGTGATGTTTTTGACGCTAGACACGACCAGATGAGTTGACTTGGCGAAACCCAAAGTCTAGACCTGGTGACTAACTTGTTGGCGCATGCGCAGAGCGAGAGACAGTGGTGTGAGAATAGTATGTCGCGCGAACAGAGCTAGAGTGAGAGTAGTAGAGAGCTAATTAAGCGTATTGAAGTGGGTTCATGCCGAAAACTGATTGATGGTGTATACGTGAAGTAAGAGAGAGTGGAGGATAGCAGCGGTCTAATTCCTTCGCTAATAGGTTAATTGCTTGTACTCATTGCTTATATATGAAGCACTAGTCGCGACAGGAATCGAGTAGAGAGAGGGGAGCTACAGCGATGACTACAAGCATCAAGACTACATATGCTTTTTAGCTTGAATTGCGTCTTTTTCATTTCTCACGACCACTTTAGCATGCTAGCAAGTAGTGTGCTTCGTTGTCGCCTATGGAAAACAACCCAACCCAATGTCGATCACACACCCTGAAAAGTGAGCGCTAGGCTTGAAAATAACCGTTTGCCCGATCAAGTTAGTTTTTCGTCTATATCACGCCGACCCCATCCTCGTGACGTAGCAGCAGGACAACGACAAACGACGAGACAAGGAGAGACAGCCCCCGTGGTCCGTGGCGCGGGGTCAGGGGTGGCGTCAACAGGGTAAGCAGGGTCAACTTCCTACACACTAAAGCTAGTATTATCATTGATACTTGGTCAACTGTCTATCCGCCTAAACGAGGCCCGCAGCGAGCTCAGCAGGCTGTGTGCGAAACTCGCGATTTGATCGTCGGATACGGTGACCACCATATGGTTTGACAAGTCAGCCAGGACATGATTTCGCAGCAGGGCGGTTTCGTCTTGTCTGAGTGAAGGGATGGAGAGAAAAGGCAAACGCCAAGGTACCGATGAGCCTATTCCTTTGTGGGCCTTTTTTCAAGTGGTGGCGTCGTAGTGGTGGGTCAGAACAATGCATAAAGCAAGTGCAAGTGGTTGTCGTAGCGCAGGGAACTATAATTAGAAAAGACGCTAATCACAATACAAACACCGCTAACAGACCCTTTATAAACTGTAATACATCGACACCAATGCCCAAACCCGGATTCATCGGAAATTCCTAATCCTCGCTCACATCCTTGTCTTGGCTTAGTAATCACTAGCTCACAGCCGCTGTACGCGCCTCCAAACCTCACCGATCCAACGCACCGCGTGCTCGCCATTTAGAGTTGTTCGGCGCCGTCCATCGTGACACTGCGTACGTCTTCTTGGATCTCGCAGTCTCAGAAGTATCGTTGTCCATGGAAGCCGCCAAGGCGTGGGGATGCTGGAATCCGGCCTTCCGGACGATCTAACTCGATGCAGCGTTGCATGTTGCGAGTTGCCTTTGACGCCGCGACAATACGGTGCAGCCCGGCGCAGCGCGGCGTGCCTAGGACACAGGACGAAGCGGGAGGCGGTTACGGGTGCTTCCCCGGGTTGACACTAGTCAAGCCTCGGATACTGACCTTCCGAGAAGTCCGCGAACTTTGCTTTTTGCTGCTTGTCCGTCTGCAGCTAAACTGATATATGCCGAAACGAACGGTTTCCCCGGCTGACAAGCAACGGTCGAAAGGTGTCCCGTGCCTGTGAACCCGTAATGCTCTAAGAGGTCTGACGGACCGGATGAGCCGTTCGGTCACTGGCCATTCTTGAGCCGGTTCGGCGAGCATTATGTGATCAGGAGTCAACGAATGACGGATGACAGATGGCGGATGATAGCGCCAGGAACGGACGGGTGGCAGTCGGTTTGGTTCGCTTGACCCATCACATGTGATTTCCTGACAGTTGGGTGTGTGACATACGCGGAAACAGTGCCTATCCACAGTCATGCACTACATGTACTTGCTTATGCAACGATTCATGGTCAAGTGATAACTTATCTCATAAGCGAGTCTGTGAATGCATCTGACACCCACTTATATATGTCTCGTACCTCTTGCAGACAAGTGTGAGAAATGTGAGAATAGATGCAGTAAATGCCAACGCCAAGGCGCTGCAAGCCAACCAGCCAACCCTGTATGAGCCGGTACACAGCCAACTCTTTTACCCGGTTAGGCATACTTGTGATCGCGAGATACCTAGTCATCGAGCTTGACTCTTTACTGTTCGTCCATGACATTGCAGTATAGACGTGGTCCTTGTGTCTTTGCTGTCCCACGACGTTTCCAGGTGGGGTATGATGCCTTTGATTCCTTTTAGCAGTGATTGATACATTCATCTCTATTTGCCGGATCACACGTGATCGCTCAGTCTGGATGCGACGCGTTCACAACGCGTCCTTTGTCTGATCGGCTATATCATTCCATATACACAGATGCCTTTGCACCACCACGCCTATGAAGATAGGCATAGTTGCAATTGGTTGTCACTACGCACCTCTCTCTCACTCAATCACCCAAATGACAAGCTTTTATCTTCAGCTACACTTGAGGGGAGGCACGGTGCCACACTGCCGGGTATAACTGGTTGTGCGGCGATTGCTTAATACACCGGGATATGAAGATTACTCGAGTACTCGTACCAGTTTATTTGGCTGAAGTAAGCAAGTAGACGCGACCGATGACACAATTCATTACCAGAGAGATTACTTAAACATTCTGGTGAAAAAGACGATAAATCAGCTTTACTGCTTACACTATCAATACTACACACACAAACACCACGTCTTTCCAGTGAGTACGGTCCGGTTTTTCCATCTCTGGGCAAGCTGCGATGCGATGGATGAGTCAGCGTCGTCGCTGGCTCAGACGTATAAAAGCGCTATGTGCGAATGTACTCTGCATTCTTCGTTATATTTCGCCACCTTTTCGTCTTATCTTTATCTCTTGTCGACACATCCGAACCGTGCACCGAATATCAACTGATTCACCATCACTCCACTCAGCTTACATATAAACCCTATCTACCCAACAAGCAATAACACATAATGGTCAAGGCTATCGAATCCACTGAGGAGTTTGACTCTCTGGTAAGTCTATATCAAGCCACAGTGCTATCAGCCGTGCTTATACATCATTCCGCACGCAGATCGCCGGCTCTGAGCCCGTTGTTGTCGACTTCTGGGCCACATGGTGCGGTCCCTGCAAGATGATCTCCCCTCACTTCAACAAGCTCTCCGACAAATACCCTAACGTCAAGTTCGTCAAGGTTGACGTCGAGGAGCAAGCCGTGAGTCTCGCATCCAACATGCAGTACACTTCGTGCTGCCCTTGAGACGTCTGCTGAATCTTTCTCTTCGCCGTTGTAGGAGATCGCCCAGAAGGCCAACATCAAGGCTATGCCCACTTTCATCGCGTACAAGAACGGCGAGCCTATCGAGACTGTGACCGGCGCTGTACCTGCCAAGCTCACCGTACGTTGCGTTATCTTATCTTCAAGCGTGAAATGTGCTGATTGAACTTTTCTTGACCTCGTTGATCCTCATGCCGACCATACCTTACACGCCGCTTACTATCGTTGCCCGCCATATTTCCTCCATATCCACAGGCTATGATCGAGAAGATCAGTGCTTAAATAGACAGGTACGGAATGAACCAAAATGCATACTAGATCTCTGCTCGCGATCGACACTGCTCAACTGCGAGCTATTTGGGCGGGTCTGTCACTAACATGACACCTTACTATCGTCCTTTTCCTTTACACTCGTTCCAATACCTCGACTAACGTTTATCTGACCAAACCTTCACTGCACATCTCATTGTACGGCGACTCGCGCAAGACTGCTCTCGACATGCTCGTCGCGGCATTTCGCTCATTCTGCAAGGACGATCTCTGTTTGACTAAAGCGGTGATCAACTTGTCGAAAGCTTTCGCTAAACCTGGGTCCCCGCCTTGCCCCGGCGTAGGGTAGGCGTAGGCAAAGTCGATGAGGTCCACTCGGACACCCCACACTATGTCGCCATCGATGGTGGACCTGGAGCCCTTGGTGTATCGCGTAGTTGCGATTCGGCCCGGTATATCCTTGGTTGACTGTAAAGGGCCGTAACCGAAACAAAATGATGAACCTGGAAAGCGCCATTCTGTCTCCTCAAAATCTGTCCTCATGCTGGTGATTTGCTCCAGAATGGTCGACAAGGTCCAAATCTGTCGAGCATAGTGCTTCAACAGCTCTCGTGGCCTAGGTAGATAATTCGAGTATCGCGACTGGCCAAGATACTCGCTACCCAGGGCTTTCGCGTGGTCGATGCTGCGCCTCACCAGACTGCTGTCAATGACGGGGAGGACGAGCTGCATGGTCTGCTCCAAGGAGAAACAGCCCTTCTCGCCGTCGACTACGAATGCCGGCCGATCCTTCTTACCGAGCTTGAGACGTAGCGTCGACGAACCGTCCGGGTAGTACGTGCGCAACTATGCGTAATCGTGTCAGCATGTGCTCGACTCTCTCCCAAGAGCTGGGCGATCAAGGATATAGAAATTGTTGAAGACGCTTGATTCACCTCACACCCTGCTAGGCGGACGGGGAAAAGAGTCGATTTGAGTGGTTTCCACTTTGACTTGAGCAACTGACGTATACCAGCCTCGGACTCTGGATCCGCCATAGTGTCGCCCATTTTGAAGTCGACTACACTGGCGAGGTGGAAATGACTATACAGGTTCTCCAAGATGATCTGCTGTTCGCTCGAAACATATCAGTTCAATTCGCAAAGAGAGGAGAGAATACTCACTTTGTCGAGGATATCGACCTTTGCGGGTTTACCGGGTGTGGTGGGGGAAGCATTATGAGCCCATCCGCCCGTCCGGTTCTTCCAGCGGGGTGTGATACCGTAGGATATGGGGATGTAAGGCGTGATCGCTTTCAAGGTCGGATCGTGTGCTGCGCGCTCATAGAATGCGATCTCAATATCGTTGGCTGGCTAATGTCATAGGCAGGAATCAGTGACAGAATGATTTAGAATGCACTAATCGTGGGAATCGAGGCATCGTTGAATTGGTATCACGAGAAAGCGACGCCGTCGCCACTCACCTTGTACACCACCGACTCGTCATGACTCTGACTCATCAACTGATGTCCGCCTGCTTGCGGGAGGTATTTCGATGTATCGAATAACCATTGAGTAGTGATTGGGTGTGTGGGATCAAGGCGACCAGATTTAAGGAGGTCAGATGTTGTCAGGTGGTCTTGCATATTCGCGGGAGTGAGTCGTCTTCAGTTTTGTGCGAATGAAAGAGGTTGTTTTGCGTTGTACAGTGGGGAGAAGAAGAGGACGGTAAGGGGTGCAATAGTGAAGTAACCCGCAGTGGCGAAAGCGTTTGCCTGTGTATATAAATATATATATCGCTCTCTTCGGATAAGGATCGGATGGGGATCGAAGAGGGGAATGATCTCTGTTCTGTGTAGCTTCTCCTCACGCGATGCGTGTTGTTCTCGTTCCATTCGAAGCGAGAATTCCTCGCCACTAGCTTCTGGCTGCTGATTGTTGTCGATCAAACAGGTACTGCGTCCAATCTAGAGCCTAGAATACTTGAGCTGGGTGTTCAGACACAGAATTCAAAGTTCGACAGAAGCTTCGACAGGAGAGAGAACAATGAGAAGATGAGAGAATCGAGGTAGTCAAAGAGGATAAAGTGTCTTTACACACTACACCGGCCCACAATCAGTCGGTCCTCCTTTCACCTCTGTCCGGAAAAATACGTACGAGGCGATACTCGATACATCCTTTGATATACAGTTTGTACAGTTGTTACAAATCCGTTGTCCGCGGGCTGTGTTGCTTCTGCTGTGTAAAATGGTATGACAGATAGATACTGCCTCGTTGCAATACATGGAGATAAGGCGACAGAATAACGACGAATGCAATCATACCACACTAAACCTATAAGATCGCTGTCTACTAATGTATCAAGCTGATGGATTAGCGGGTCGATTACCTCGTCGTCTGCCTGACATCAGGCTCGTCGCCACTCGCGTATCTCTCGTCGATCTGAGTGCCGCAGTCGGATCCGCTGACCAAAGAGTAGAAAAGAGCTGCCCTGCTTGCGCTCCAGTGACAGCTACACTCGAGAGTACGCGCGAATCAATACCGAAACTAGCTAATTGTGTGCTCAAGTAGTGTCGTTGCGATACTAAAGTGGATCGCCGCGTCCCAGTGAGCAGCAGTAAGCTGTCGCATCCCCGTAATATGCCGTGGTCGGGATCCTGCGCGTTGTGCCCATAAGCATGATCTATAAGCCGGACGCGAACGACTGTGTCGTCATCATCATCGTTACTCAGACCTGATATCCCGAATTCTACGAGGATCACATCACCAGTATCACCTGTGTTGAGATTAGGATCTAGTGCGATCGAGCCGTCGTCGTCGTCCAGTGACTGCGGTACGGATCTGGCGATATCCGTCAAACAAGTGTCGTCTGACTGGTCCATCGCGAAAGATCGCTTTGACGTAGGCGTGCCCCAGACGATCAAAGCGGATACTCCAGGATCGTGCCAATTCGTCTTCGCATGAGCTGTCTTGATCCGATCAATTTGGTCGCTGATATCATCCGCAATGGAGATGGACCGATTGACTTGTCGGAGCTGTCCCTTCAGCTGGTTCGTCACGTAAAGTCTACTGTGATCAACTTGTGAGGCGTGATCCCAAGCGTCGCTCTTCTGAGTAACAACAAGACTCGTAGCATTGTTCTGGTTGGACTTGTATTGCATCCCTCCGCTTGTGAGGCCACTGCAGGCATCGCTGTTCCAATTTGACATGATGTCTCGGTCGATGCCGGGCAGGATACGCACGAACGCGTCCTCGAGAGTGAAACAACCTTCTTTTTCCAGGCTGTACCCAAAACCCTTGTCCATATAGTCCACCGTGTAATCCCCAACTTCGCCAGAAACGATCTGCAATAGCAATCACCATGTCAAGCTCGACTGGCAGAACGGCGTCCGCACTTCACTCACCTCTGCCATTGTGAGTCGTAAAGCATGGCTCTTCGAACTGCATCCCTCCACCTGCTCGATCATTTTCCTCTTCTTCTCCTTGGAAGCGTCAGGTGCATACATGATATCGCCGAGCTTGAAGTCGATCATGGACACGGTACCGTCTTCCAAGCCCGCCCGCATGTTTTCGAGGATGAGAACCTGCAAGTCACGTCAGATATAAGAGTTATAGTAACAGCTTGCGACCCTTCACTGACAGTACTATGAGCGTCAGAGCTATTACATCGTTTCAGTCCCGCAGTCGGCCTTTGTGATTTGTCGCCATCGATTACTGTATCCGCCGAGGTCGCCAATGTCCGTGATCGCCTCTTGGTACCCCGATATTTCGGCCAGAACGGGTATATCTCTCGCAAGCTTTCGTCCCCGCTTGCGGCTCGCTGGTAGTTCTCATCCTCTTGCTGGTTTGTTGGCTACAGGCTTGCACAATCAGCACGAAGGCCGACTGAGTAGTCTCATGAGAAAACTCGTGTGCCTTGTGCTTGCGAAATGAGATGCATCGCCTACTTTCTCAACGTTGTCTCCTACCTCAATGACTGCGCCATGACCTCCTGCGAGCATTCTAGGTTCGTGTTCCGTCGACTGCGTTACAGTCCCGACATCACGACTACGTTGCTTGCTCAAAGACTTGACTGGCATTTCAGGTTGATTGTTGTGGGGTGAGTGGCAATAAACGGTCTTGCACGACTCCAAAGGAGAGTAAGCAGATATATACGGCGCTGAGGGGTCGTAGTCGTACTGATGGAGCACTGTCGTAGTCTTCCACCGATGAGGACAAATGATGTCAGCTAAGCGATTGAGAAGGTCAGACTTTTATTTTGATTTGGATGTGTATTAGTAGAAGGCGTGAATGTTTCTTTCTGAGAAGCAAGACGTGTGAGAAGGGTTGAGCGGAACTTGATGAAGAGGGAGAGCGGGTTCAGCCCATGTCAGCTACTTATCAGTGATACCTGATTGTTGGATATTGTCGCGGGGAGATAGGCGGACCGCTTCGGACTGTATTCTTACTTCCTGCTGTCTTGCGCCGATGACATGTATGATAAAGGACCCGAAGACTACTCTACCGTTGTGACTGAGATCGAGGGAGATTGAAGCTTTGGTAGGCATCGAAAGCGAACAAAGGTCACTCGCGTATCGAAGACTACAAAGTGCCACACTGAGCGAATTCCGATTACAACGCCGCTGCGCCTCGTGGCTTTCGCGTCTGGCTCTGTGGACAGTAGGTGTATAAGACTGAAAATATTTCAGTCTCCTTCTCTTCTCTCTTCTTCAACCTATGGGCCCGGCTCCACCTCTCTTATAGAGAGCTCTAGAGCATTCTCGACAGAATGGAAGCGTCCCCTTTCTTTAGTATCAGTATTATTGATCGGCCGATTGACGTACGATTCCTGTCGACGGGACACGGCTTCCCCTAGACTCAACCTCGTTTTCTCAATTAGCGACGTTCTTTCGTCGGTTCCCAAGTCCGCTTGGTCGAGCTGACGATCCGTCGTTGAGAGGACGAGGCAACCGTTATTTCATATCCTTGCCTAAAGGCGATTCGCCATTGAGGAGTTGGGAGAAACCAACGGAATGACATTTATATATTTCTCTGTACCAGTTTTTGTAACTTGTTTTTGTTTGCATGTATCACCAGTAATTTGGAGCGTTCCCATCTATTCCTGTGTAGCAATCGCTCGCGACCATTGCTGATGTGGACATACTGTCACCGACTCAAGAGGGTTGGCACTGTTTCCTCTCAATATCTTTGACATGTCATTTTAACAGAACTGATCTCGGCAAAATCTAAAATCTCGCGATTGTTGTTCTTGCAATCTTGTCATTGATTCACAACATTAAAACAGTACAAAATGATCCAATGACATCTCGCTTCAAGGCCATCTTCCGGCCCATCCTCCCAGCTCATGTTCAGCAGGCTCTCACCCAGTCGCAGACCCCGACACGAGGCTCGGCAGTACCCGCTTTGCCGTTCTTTCGCGATACGCGACATACAATCCCGACGAAATGGGCATTATATCGGCCTCTCCTCCGGTATTCCGCCAGTCTTCCAGCTGTCCATAGAGATGTGAAGGAGCAGTGGAAAAGAAGGAAAGGGTGGACTTCAGTTCCGCGCGTACGCAACTTCTTGGATGAGCAGTACGATCTCCTTGATCGCCTTTCAGCTGTTAACTTCGCTGAGGATCGTGTGGAGATTCAAGCACTCCAAAGTCGCTTGGCGGAGCAGCAAGCGCAGCGTGACCAAGCTCTCGTAGCTCGTAAAGAGGAAGAGCGCATGCGGGCGATACCTTCACCTCGACTTACGGGAGGCTACCATCGTCCTACGCTATTCAACCCTCCTTTACCTCGACTCAAACCGCAACCTCCTTCAATATCAAGGATGATACTCAATCGCCTTCGCGCGCGAGAGAGGCGTATTGATCGGCGCAGACAATACGCTGGGTATCTAGTAGATATGAAGCTCGAGCAGGGCTTTTGGAGAGGGATGGAACCGCTTGGATCCAGCTCGGACTGGACTATGAGCAAGGATTCGAGGTCGCCCGGTGGCTGGGACAAGATCTTGCGAGAGCAAGTGAAAGATATGGATTCCAGGTTCATCAAGGAGAATAGGAGGGCGGAAGCCAAGTATACCGAAAACATGATGGTGAGGGTCAAGAGAGCAAAGCATCGTCGACGGACTTGGAAGCGGCAGCAGGCAGATCTCAGTACGCAACAAGAAATTGGCCAGACTTGACGTACTACCAACATGAACGATGTGCAAGCCACGACGTAAAGCTTCAACCATACTGACAATGTCACATCTACATCGAGATGTCCTATAAATCGAAGTCCGCCATAATGGCCTGACCTACGGCCTGAAGCACTTCCAATGGCGGATCCTCCGCAGCTTCGCCCAATTCACCAAGATTCGCATCTTCCACATTGCCGCCTATCTCGGCACCGTTGTCTCCGTCCCCGATCTCACCCTCATCGTCATCAGAAGCATCAGAGTCGTAGTTGCCCAAAGCAAGCAGACCCTCCTCGGCCACCTTTGGTTTCTTCACTGCTATCTCTGCTTGATCGCCAGTATCCATCGCACGACGTTTCCCGGCCCAGCCGTTATCTCGCTGTTCCCCCGGTTGACCAGAGGCAACCGAGAGTGGGACCAACATAATTTCGTCTTTCTTCATACTTTCCTGCCACGAGTCTTTACTGAAGACATGGATGATGGGAAACTCGACCCAAGCGGTGCCTCTCAATATTTCGGCGAGGGATTTTGTTTTGTCCAAAGCGGGATAAAAAGGCTGTTGACCAGCTACGTGATCAGGTGTAGGACGCGATGGGGTGGCGCAAAAGGGAAGAGCGAAGATGAGGTCTGTTGACGATACGGACGATGGCAAGAGGGAGTCCAGTGTTGGTAGAGGTGTTGTATCCGAAGTCGCGAAGAGCACTCGGGGATGTGTGATGAGTTTGGATTTGTTCTCGGAGCTCGAGGGATCCAGTAGTTGAGGAGGCAAGGATAGTTGGATAGTTATATGCAGTTGTTGTGTCCTTCATACACGTTCGTCAACATCGTTGTAATGAAGAAAAGGGGTAGTCGACTCACTTGGGATTCCAGCTGGACTGATTTGTCCTCCGCCTAGCCATACCTTCAGGCATGAACTCGACTTCGCAGCCGCGTTTCAACAACTCTTTCCTCAGCCCATCGATCCTGCCTCTTCTTCCACTACCGCCATCACCACCACCACCACCACCACCGCTGCCGCCGCCTCTACCTCGCATACCTCGCCCTCCTCTCGCGCTCGAACGACCTTGATGGACCTCTTCGACACGTACGCCTTCGCCCCACGCTCCGACTTTGCGCCTCCCTTCTTCCAACCACCTATAATCGTCGGCCCAGATCCCTTGCCCATACTCCTTAAGCGACACGTATTTCGCCGGGTCGCGCTGGCCAGAACACCCGTCTCGGGCTTTGTGCGCTTTTGAACATCCCATAGAACATGTTCGCGCACTGCATCGCGGACAAGTGTATTTCGAAGTGCTACTGCATATTGCGCAGATTGGCGCAACGGCTGCGACTGTGGGGCGAGAAGGACCTGCTTCGGCCGTCGTAGAACTCGCGAGGGACATGGTGCGATGCTCGTGTACTTTACCGAAAGATACGAGCGAGTCTTATATTGACTGGTGATGCACGGATGAGGACCGGTTACTCTTGCAACTTTTTTCAAAACAGCTCTGTAGACTGCAGCAAGTCGGGCGGCGATCACCGACAGTCAAAAATGATGACAATCACAAGCAATCGCTCACTCAAGTCCTACTATTTAACTAGTATCCTTTATCCTCCATCTTGATTAATGGCCATATACTTTAAAAAGGACGAAGCACACGTGCACTAGATCTTCACGTCTCACACAAAAGACTATAGCTGCGAGCCACCGGCTTCACCAGCTCATCATCAACGTATACCGTGTGATGCGCGACATTAGTATGACCACAACTGGTGATTACTCCTTCGACTGCTATTTCCGCGAACGCATCACTGATGTATCACATCAACGGGACTTAAGCTTCATCAACGGGAACGCCAGTGGCTGACACACATACCTTTAATGACGATCGTGCTGATGGCATCACATTCGCTGCGCAATCACACCATAAACCGGGCTTTGGCTGTCCGACAATACGAGAACAGTCTTTGACCCGTATCCAACTCACTCATCCGCCAGCTATAAAATGATAAAAGAGCACCATTAACCACCTTCTTACTGAACGAGATTAACATCTGACGGATGACACCCAAACAATCATCGTTTGCTCTCCTCGCTCTCACGAGGTATTGCTTGATCCGTTTCACCACGACCTGCTCTTTTGCCCTACCTCGTTATCGTACAGTAGAGCAGCGACCATGTCTGCCGGTCGATCCAGCCTCGACTATCCGGAAATGGTCAGTGCCCTTCACGTACTCTCACAGCTTGTTCTCGTTACACGCTTTGACATGGCTAGAACTGACGCTCTTCCTGTTTCAGACAGAGCTGATTGGGAAGAACGCTCAATGGTCCAAGGCTGTTCGAGCCAAGGATCCTGATGTAGGTTATAGGTGGTATTATGTGTACTATATACTGTCTGCTGTCGCATCGGGCAAGTGTTGGCTGACAGTACGATATCTAGTTCTTCCCGCGACACGTACCCGGCCAAAGACCGCATATGCTCTGGATCGGCTGTGAATGGCTGTGTCCATTTGTCAGGACTCGCGCATTCGACGTGATGAAGGATGTTAAAGATGGTGCTAGGTTCCGACGCTCGCGTGCCAGAAACGACGATCATGGGCTGTGAGCCAGGCGATATCTTCGTTCACAGGAATATTGCCAAGTGAGTCACTGTGCGTCTTACCTCGTTTTACTATGCAGACGCTGACACACCCATGCTTTCGCCTTCAACAGCACCTACTCCCCATTCGACGACTCGTTGAACGCGGTGATGATGATTGCGCTACAAAATTTCAAAGTCCAGCATATCGTTGTAGCAGTAAGTACAATAACAGTCATTGCCTTGTCTAGCTCGTACCTCGATGCTAACCGTGCCTCTGGTTTGCATCAGGGCCACACAAACTGCGTCGGCTGTCTGACCGCGCTCAACGTCTCGCGCCTTCCTCCCGTCCCACTTATCACTGCATTGCAAAATTAATTCAACCTGTGGATACCCTTGCGCGAACTCTTGCTACACCTGATGGACCGCCGACGCTCGATTTGCTCGTCGAAGAGAACGTGGTGCAGCAAGTGAAGAACTTGTCTGTCTGCGACGTCGTTGCTAATGTAAGTGACTCCTAGCCCTGCTCGTGGCAGTTGATGTATCCAGGGGCAGGAGAGGAAAGACATTTCGCAGAGATATCTGAATTGGCTGATAGAAGATATCTTGTCGCTCAGGACTGGAAACGCCGCGGGACGGACGGCGTCGTCATTCACGGCTGGGTCTACCATCTTGAAGATGTAGGGGCTGTTGCGTATTTGATGGCGTGAACGCTGATATAGCCCATAGGTGACTATACGCGATCTCAACGTCTCTGTTGGACCACCGGGACATACTCCCGGTAAGAAGGCGGCCGGGGCGTGGTTCTAGAGCGAGAGGTCCAGTGACGCCTCATGATTGTGCATGTGGTCTGAGAGGGTGATGGTAGCGATGTACACGCAATGCATATCGTCGTTTATACGAACTAGCTATGACGCCAAATAAATACACAAGGATAAGGCAAAGGAGTAAAACCCTCAGATGATATAGTAATTATCGCTCCCCGCGTCAGGACGCTCTTTTAATGACCGTGTCACGGGTCGAGCGTCCCGGGCTAGCGATGAAGAAATTCATCAACATCATAGGGTGGGGTGGTGAAAGTGAAGACGTATTCGTCTCCTCTCCCCTTGCGTTCGCAGCGGACAGGAGACTGACGGCCAAGCCAGATGTGTGGGCGGCGAGGCGTCGGGGTGTGGGTGGAAAGAAAGAACGAAGAAGAAAGAGAGAAAGAAAGAGAGAAAGGGGTATAGCCCAAACCACAGAGTAAGCCCCGTCGAGTTACCCTCGGCCCTTGATGATATCAAGAGGGCACACGGGCAATCGCATAACTATAACTATGAGCGTCCATCTGTCCATTACGGCCAGACGTCTCGCGCCATATCTCCATCAAACCTCTCCTCTCAATACGTATGTAAGGAGAACGCGCGGCGGCTCGTATCTTTGCCTTGTGCGCGCGTGGTCAAGACCGAGAAAGCTGATATAACTCTCTTTGACTTGGGCGCGAAATCGTATTTCCCTCTCTACCCGGACCTCGCAAGCGAGGCAGCCGAAGATAGCAAGTGAAACACGATAACACATATTGCTCAAGCCAGTACAAAACCTCGTTGATCCACGACCCTCCTCAGTCCTCTTTCCATAAGAGTAAGAAAGGCGAAACGCACAATACCCGTTCACTGTCCTCTGCCCCTCGCGCAAAGCTAGCAGACGTCATCCCCTAGTCTTAGATAAGGGCGCTTTCCGACTGTCCACCAGCTAGCATAAAGAGACAAATTAGATAGACGAGCTAATAGTGACACTACACGCCCAAACCTTCCCCAAGGACATCAAAAGGATCGTAGATCACGAAGACGTAACGAAAGAGAGCCGTAAGACGTGATGCGCGATGCTCCGGGGACTTTCAACCCACAGCGAGAATAGAGGCGAGCATCGAAGCAATGCCGCCCGTTCGTGAGCTGCGATAGCGATTCTTGTGATGTTTGAGCTACAAAGAAAGAAGAACGAACAGATGATCGAGTTGGAATTTTTTAAACTGCTGGTAACGAAACCCAGCCGTTTGGCGTGTTGGTATGTCACGTGATCTTATTTCCACCATATGTTTGCGTCAATGTGGCAAGCTAAGCTGCAAGCATTATGGACACAATGTACAGGCTTTCTCGACCGAGCACGAGATTGGGATAGTAAATTACATACGTCAGAATGAATCTATTGTATGTATCTATCCATGCTATATGCCATTTCACCACAAACGCAGGATTGTCCATACTTCTGATCCTGACGCCGGACTATGTCCCCTGCTCACTCAGGCCGCGAGCGCAGCCCACAGATGGCTACCTAGTAGATCCCAGGGATGAACCTCCACCTGACGATCTTGCAGTACTCGTCCCAATCCTCGCCATACTTCCTGGCGCACTTCTCAAAGTCGCGGCCACATCTGTGAGTCAGGACAGCCAAGAAGAAGATGGGGTAAAACAATGTGATAGGGGTATTGAAACCACCTGTCAATCCCCAAGTGAGAGCTTGGATCCAATCTGCGGCGTAATTCGGTTTGCGCGAATATGCCCACCAGCCACAAGTCAAAAGCTTGTTGCCGTGCTTGGTTTGGATATAAGTCGGTTCCTTGACTTCCGACCAGGGAAGAACGGGGAACGCATTTCGAGGCTTATACTCGCCTTGCTGCTGCATCTTGAACGTGGACTTCTGTGCCATCGCCGTGTCGAAAATGTAGTAACACACGACAAGTGTCACAAACATTGCGACTTGACCCCAGATAGGGAACTCGTATGTCGAAGGAGGAGCGCGGACCATATAGATAGTCGGGTAGCAGTAGGTGAATGGGCTGCACACACATTGTCAGTACATGACACACTATGGCGCACTCAGGTTTTCGTTTGGACTCACACTCCAGCCATGTTCCAGAAAATCAACATCCATCCAAACTTCTCATGGAACATGTCCCAAGTCTGGGGAATCATGTGCTCGCCCTTTGCACAAGCGTTGATATACAGACCAGTCGCGAACAACATGTGGCACATGTTATACGTCACTCGACCGAGCTCTTCGTACTGCTTGACGGTGCCTGACAGTGAGATAAGGAAGAGCAGAACCCAGGGGACACGGACTTCTGCAAACATCTTCAGGTCGACTGGTCCTAAACGAGGGTTGAGTGAAACACCCATGAAGTGGTCGTACACCCAGACGCCACTCATTCGTAGAGGCTTTCCGCCGTAGTGGAAGAATCGAGCGCCGAATTCGATGGCAAACGAAACGGAAAATGAGGTGATCAAGGCGACGGTCATAATCTCCCCAAAATTCTCAATGATCCATGGCAGTCTGTAGATACCAGTCTTGTGGAGTCCGAAAGACAGGATGAGAGTGGCGTACCACGAGTAAAGGGCGTTGCAGTGATACGGCAAGGTCTTGTAGTTGAGCGAAGGAACAGGGAGACCGTTCTGCGTTACACCAGGCATAACAGCAGCGAAGAAGAGCTGGACGACTGTGAGACCGATATAGCTCTTCCAGGCGAAAGCAGTGGGGTATGCGCCCTGTTCAGTACATTCGTGGTTAGTCTTGTTCCAGGACGCATTGTTATTCTGCACTCACATCATAGACGTGCTGTCCCATTCGTCCAAAGAATGGCTTGATGTCGGAGATGGAAGTAGGGTGGACAAGGCTGCCTTGGTAGAACCACAAGCAGATCCAGAGGTAGTCTGGAGAGTGTGTAAGCATGCTATTCAGGCTATGATACGTAGCACTTACACATAAGAAGGGGGAAGCCAATCATCATCGCGCTGACGCCAACGGGGCCGCCAAACTCGTATCTATGTCACAGTGCAGCGATCAGCGCCCAAACGAGCTAGGTGTGGAGTGATGCGAGGAGAAGGTGCGACGTACGACTGATGCTCATCGAGCTTCTTGTCCATCTCCTGACCGTGCTCAGTGGGCATCGCGTTGATCTTGAGCAAAGCGGTGGATTTGCCATTGGCGATATTGTCAGAAGTCAAATTAGCGTTCGACTTGCGTTTGCGCAAGTTTGCCGCCGGACCATCTTGGATCACTGCCATTGCGCCGGGAGATGAATGGGTGAGCGAAAGACAAGAAGAGTAGGTGATATTATACGAACACAAAAGAGGAGAAAGAAAAGTCAGTCGCTTTTCACAACAATTAATTATTTATTTATCTTCAGGAACTACGGATGCCTTTTGGTGTCGTACCATGTTTTATAATGTTTGTACACATGGCACTGGGCAATAATTGCTTCCGTTCACCCGACTTCCGGCGGAATACAAATTAAGAGCGATTTTTGTTGATGATTTTATCTACAAGGATTAGTTGATGCTCGTATAGCCGTCTTGTCAAAAGCGCTGATTCGGCAGTAGCAGACCCGCTGCTTGTCCACAGAGGCAGAGGCGCAAGGATGGAGTCCGTGTCAAGACCGACGCCAGCAGGCCCGTCAAAACCACCAACTCATACACACCCATCACTACCTTCCCATCTATCGACAGAATTAGCCTTTCTCGACCAACTGATCCGCAAAGCGAAAGACCAACATCGCCATCAACCTTTTCTCCAGCGTATGAGAGAGGTTCTGCGTTTGGGAAAACTGGTTCTGGGATATCTACGCCGGTCCAAAGTCGTTCCTGGAGCAGAAAGTGGACATGGGCAAGATAGGGTTGTTTTGGTGCTTCACAAGGTCAGCTTTCTCTACTACCATCGCTTCGTCGAAACGAGTGAGCTCACATGACTGATGTATGCTCTCATGATAGCTCACGCACGCACTCTTCCGAGCGCAATATACCACGTCGCAAATTATCGAACTCCATCATTTCCTCCCGCTGCAACTAACGACTTTAGCACTGTACGCGCGGATATTCACTATTACCATCAATATCGCCTCTAGCGTCGGGATCGATGTGGCGCAACTCATCGCGTCTTTTGAGCAGGATATGGGCGCAACGAAACTGGGATCGAACAAGAAAGACGAAAAAAATGGGAATATCGGCGAAGGGTACAGCCAAGAGAGGACTCCCGTCCTAAGCGAAATGCAAGAACAAGCAGTCGAAGGAGATTTGGGATTAGGGACGAAGCTCGATCGTCCTGCATTGTTCGACTTTGGCGAAAAGATCGAGCGGGCGTCACTTTCCTCCCATCCGACTACTACACCGAGCAAGTCGGACTCAACCCTGTCCAGCTCTACTCTGAAGACGAAGGCGCAATCCAAGGCGAAAGCGTTATCGAAAGATCCCACTTCGACGGTTGATCATGGCACCACTTCACCGTCCAAGACCTCGCCCGCCGCTGCCGCACCCGAAACTACATCAAACCATGACCCGGTAGAGCTTCTTAAACAGAGCAGTAAACTAGATTGTCATACAAGCGGGGGCCTCAACATCATCAATGAGGGTCCTTCAAACCTTGAGGTTGGAGTGAAGAAGAAGAGACCTAAATCATCAACGACTGATATCCAATCTTTGCCAGTTGAGGACAGTGCAATCGCTGCTGGTACAGACGAAAAGTCAAGGAAGAAGAAAAAGAAGAAGAAGGACGCAATGGATGATATCTTTGGTTTCTAGTCGTCAGCAAATTGATGCATCATGATGATCTACTTTCATGGAAGCTCCATGAACTTGAATATCAGGTATAGCTATTGGCAGTTGTTTACGACAAGCAGCTCGGTACAACATACATCGACAAATGATCTGTTTTGATTCTGCGGATTATAGACTTCTACATGATCGTACACCGTACACGCGACATTGGTGAATAAGATATCCTCTCACAAAATCTCCACATCCACATCCACAATTACTTACGCCCTTAATCCTCCCCGTCCCCATCGTTATCCGCTTCTCCTGCTCCAACACCCAGCTCGTCCCACCGCATCCGGACTTCCTCCGCTGTCAGGCGCATAGATTGATCTCTCTCCAACATCCCTCTGAGAACTTCACGGACCAGCTCCGAAACCCTCTCTTGTCCATTGAGGAAGAGCATGGCCGGGCTCCCATCAGAATAAGGCTCTGATAGCACCCGTACAGCCTCTTTCGCTTCTTCGAAACTCATCTCCTCGTCTGCCAGCACCGCACCCTCCTTGTCCTCATAACCACTTTCGTCAAGATTAACGTAATTGCTCCTGGGACTGCTGGCGCCGCCTCCGTGCACTGATGACGCCGAATCGCCAAGAACGGATGTTGGGGAAGTAGTACTGCCCGTCCCCTTCCGAGTGGGTTTGCCCAACTTGCCCTCTTGCGCGCGACGCATAGATGATCGGCGCGAAATGTCTGTTGTGGGGCTATCGGGGAATTCGTCATTCTCACTCAACAACAACGAGATCGCATCCATCGCCGGACCTGAGCGACCAGAAGCATTGGTCGACGAGCTGTTCTTGACCCAATTCGCCCATAACTTGACACCGGCGGGTGACTCGGAGGAACTCGCTTCGTCTGATGCACGAAGTGATTCTGCCGAGGTCATACGATTGAGTCGTGGTCGTGATCCTTCCGGTAAGCTGGCGTCCAGATGAGGTCGACTATAACTGGGAGGAACGCGCAAAGATCCTGCTCGTCGTACTCCGGCATTGTAACCTGATGTCGTCCCCGATGGATATGCCGCTTGCCTCCATGCAGAAGGGTAAGGACTACCTCCAACGCTCGCATCCGCTTCGTGGCCAATGCGACCCAGACGCTCCCGCTCTTCATAATCCCATAATCCACCTTTCCGTACGTGATGCATCATCTCTATCGTCCTCACACCACGGAACGGCTCACGTCCCGTCAGACATTGATACAGGGTTGCGCCGAGTGCGAAGACGTCGACAGGGAAGGAAAAAGTTTGCTTCGGATCCAAAAGTTCTGGAGGCGAGAATGGTAGAGTACCAAGACCAAGACCGTCTGTTGGAGGATGATCAGGATGGATCAAGAGGGACGAGCCAAAGTCGGACAAGCGGATATGCAGGTCGGTAGTGAGCTATAGGAATGTCAGCTTACTATCACTTCCGAACACAGTTCGAATCAAAACGTACTAGTAAATTGCCTGGCTTGACATCCGCATGCACGACACCTTTTCCGTGAACCCATTCTAGCGCCTCTGCACCTTCTCTTGCCCAGCGTTCCCATAATTTCTTCCCGACTAGTTGCGGACTCGTTCGCAGCATTCTGTCCAGGGTGCCCAGCGGCGCGTGTTCGAGCAGCAACACCAATCTGGACACTGATGGTGCAGCGGATTCGTGTCTGGCCGCTTGCGCCAGCGAAGGAAGAGAAGGGAATGACGAGAGATCGCCACGGTTTTGATTATCTACGGGACTGTTCAAAGGCGAGTCGCCAGAAATAAAAGTCGAGCTACGCTGGCGTGTGATACTGCCACTTCCTGCTCGGGAGTCCGCTTTGACTGCATCCGAAGTCGATCGTGTATGCGTTTGCCCAGCATGCGGAAGAACTTCAATATCCTCCTTGACCGATATGAGCTTGACGACATATACGCTGCCATTTTTTTTCGGCTCTGCTCTGACGTTACTGGCGTTCGAGTGGTTGAAGCTGTCTCGCAAAGGCGATACCGCGCGATTACGACGAGATCGTATGCCGCTTGGTCCTCGAACGAGGGGAGTATGCGGTTTCGATGCCGTGCCCTTGAGTCGATGCAGGAAGAATGCCTCTCGCAAACCCATTGTCTGAGATTCTCTATCTGCCGCTAGTCGCTTTGCCGCACACAATCTCCAAGCACCCCCTACTAGCCCATCTCCATCTTCGTTCACTTCCCTGTCGTCATCACCGTCATCGATATCCTCTGCGCCTGCTTTGAGTTGACTCGGCAAGGTGGTGGCAGCACGCCCCAGCAAGTCTCTTGCTCTTGCTTTGCCTTTTCGCGATTGTTTATATGCAGCAAGGAATACTCGAGCATACCGACCTTCACCCAAAAGATAAGTTGACGTAGGCGCAAAGCGGAGTTCGACATCTTCTGCGGGGGGCGGTAACGGTGGTTGCCAATCCGAAATTCCGGTATCGGAAGCAGGGAGAGATGGTGATTGATGCAAGGGCGAAAGCGGATTATATGAGTAACTGTCTCCTGACGGCTGACGTGAAGAAGATGTTGACGGAGTTCCAGATCCAGAGGCAGGTGAGACTTCGACCACGCCAAAATCGCTATGTATGATCCTTTCTTCGCTTAGAGGCAATGATGGTGGAGCTTTGCGTAAGCTCGAAGATCGCGAGAGGGTCATCGGGGTCTGAGCAAAAGTGTTGCCACCAGCCGAGTGCAGCGCTGCGGCTATTCTCGGTGCTGGTGGTGGGGTGACACTGCCCATAGATATGTCGAAGAATGATGATGTTCGTGGGGAACTATCGATTCTACCAGGGCGCACTGGCGGCGCTGGGACAGTCGCAAGGCCAGAGATTGATGATGACAACGGAGATGCGCCCATACCGAATTCATCTATCCCTCCGCCATCCATTCTCAAACCCGGCTCTCGTCTCCTGGCAGCAGCGGGCATAGTCGCAGCATGACCAAACGACCGATCCCCTCCATTTCCCCCAGTAGCGCCGCTACTGGACCCTGCCCACGTCCCAGAAGAGGAGGTAGACATCGCCGGACGAGGTGGGGGCGTTGGTATATCGACTTTCCAACATGTGTTGAACAGGTCGTTCCGTGACGAAGCGGTTGATGATCGAGGTTTCGTTTGAGTCGTACTGCTGCTGCTGCTGCTACTACCACCGCCGCCAGTGCTAGAGGACGCCATGAGATCGGTAAATGATGAAGTGGGAGTAGGCAGAGGCTGCGATGTCGAATCGCGGAGTAGTGACATTGTGGTGCTTTCCCCTCGTTACAAGGGTAGCGGCCAGCAACGACCTCTCTGCAGTCTCCAATCGAATATAGCGCCGAGTCGGACAGAGACAATGACAAATAGATTTGAGTGCACGCTGATTTATATACACAAAGTAGAGCGAGTGGCGAGGTATACACAGACGACTTTGATGGCTTCTTGCTTCTCGCTATTTGCTGCTTGCTTTTTGGTGGTCACTGTCTGCTGACGAAAAGGTAATGTGAATTGATCGGATACTCCGGACTGCCGTTGGCCGTAACGTGAAACGAGTCGATTGATGCCAGAGTGATCCTTTCTTGTCTGTTTGATCAATGTGAAGACGTAGTGTATGTATGTATGGTCTGTACAGATGACTGATAGAATGATAGGGGAAAGAGATGAATGTACCGTATGTATGCGATAAACAGCAAGAGATATACAATACTCGTCGGGATGGAACCAAATTTGAGTGGGACGCTAGTAGTACAGACGCGCATCGACCATGTACTGAATCCAGCATAATAAACCAACAACGACTCGACTGAGACATCCGTAATCAACGAGATGCAGACTACTACTACTACCAAAATGGTCTAACGCCCACTACTCACGTAATCGACACTTGCGGTCGATTCCAACGTCTGATCTCTGCTTGACAGACAATGCACTCACTGATCGGAATGGGTAGAGATACACGTGTATCGATGTTCGCATGCTTTACGTAGGACTGACATGCATGCGCTAATATACAACAATTCGTCCAAGTCAGATCTACGCCTCAATCCTCAGTCCTCTCGAACCACATTGGTCATGCTGACCTCTCTTCGTTCACTGGCATCTCTCACCATAGGCGAGGGCGGAGGGGACAAGGTATTTCTCGCTCGACGTTCGACACTCGATGATAATCTCGATACAGCTGCAAACGCAGCCCGAGAATTTGATGGTGCTTGCATTGCGCTAGTGTTGACGTCCAGGTCGACTGGCGAGATAGTCGACACTCCTTCTCTGTTATCGGTAACAATGAACGATTCAGGCGAAGGAGCCGCGGACCTGTGTCCTCGTCCTCGTCCTCTTTCTTGGTGCACATACAGCCTGTCCCCGGGTTCGAGCGTCGAAGGATCTTCATCTTCCTCCCTTCCTCTCATGTCGCTCCAGCCGCCTCGATTGAGCAGCTTTGACCAGATATTTCCTGTCGCTCCTGCTTCCACGTCTGATGTAATTTTGGTTGGGCTGCCAGCTGGGCTCGGCGACGTGCTGCCATAATCAGACACATTGCCTGGTCTAGGAGAGAGCAGCGGCGAGGTTGGTAGCATTCTTGATGGCGAGCTCTCTTTGAACACGTTTGAAGCCGACTGTCTCCGCCGACTTGACGCCCCATTTTGAGACCTATGTGAATCCGTTCCATCGTGTCCGTGCTCTTCCGACGTCGGCAGTCGACTGTACTCTCCTCCGCGATTTCCTGCATCCGGTCCAGCATCGACGTCATCATCGTCCCCATCTTTGCCAGCTTTGATGACTTGATCCACCAAACAGAATTGGAGCACATTCATAACGAGTGGGAAGAGCGCCATGACAAACACCACTTGGACTCGAGGAGAGAAGTAGTCCAGCACCCCGTCAGTTGATCGTAAGAGTAGCGAAGAGATGCGCGGTAATGTGAGAGGGAGAAGGACGAGTAGTTTCATTATTATGATGGATAAGAGGTAAGGTAAGAGTTGTTTCCACCAGCTATGTTCCTCGCAAATCAGCACTCGTCATGCTGAGATGAAGCAAGTATCAAGGCTTACAAGAGAGGTCTGGGCGGTCGACCATATTGTCCACTGATGAACCCTTCTAGGCCAAGTCGTTTTGAGAAATACCACGTGAATCCCTTCAAACTGAAATAGAGGATCCCAACGCCTGTCAGAGGTAATTTAGCGTGGCAAGCTATAAGGTGTGGTACGATGAGACGTACCGATAGTGGTGTCGATTAGCACGTTGAGGAAGTAGAGTGAACATGGATTATTATTTCCAGCCAATGCGACGAGGTCGGATATCTGCACATCATACGCGATTAGCCTCTCTCATCACTCATTCAGGATGATACGATCATCAGAAAGAATATGATTTTGAAGACTTACCAGAACGTTCAGACCATGTACGACGGCCTGTCCGACCAGCTGCTTGCTGATATCCCAGAACCATATTCGCCACGACCGTTTCCTCTTTTCTAGCTGGCGCTTAACGACGAGAGAGAGAAGCACGAACGCGCCCACTGATACAAAATGTATCAGCACTATTTGTATTTTACGATGAGTCCATGAGAGCTTGCTTACTCAATGCTTGGACGATCAAGCCCGTCGGTCCTAGCAGCCTGCACCGATCGATATCTGGTCCGTCGGGGAGTGGAGGCTCGATCCACATCACTGACGTCTTTGGCACGTACATTGCGTGATAAGCTGCAAAGTACGGCTGTATGCTTGTTATAATGCGGGGATCATACTATGTCGTTGCGCGTCGTCTTCGATGCTAGGCGATGTTGATCGCGGTGCACGACTCGAGTTGCCAAGAGTGAATAATGTCTTGAAACGCGGCCAGTCCACGCAGGTCGTCTGCATAAAGAAGCACTACAACCGGCTAAATCGCGACAGCTAGAATAGGCACCTTATCACCTAAGTGAAAGCTACAAGCCTATTCCAATGTAGTAATGATGATAGCGATAAGCCTGTTCCTGAATTATCGAGCTCTCGCGAGAGATTGGAAAAAACAATCGTCGTGTTTCCTCGTTGTTTTCCAACAACAAGGACCGACCTACTCCGTTGACCCGTTTCGCATTCTTTCTCAAAAGAAAGACAACCCCCACTCATGCATATCATTTCTTCTTATTCTACTCGGTAGGATCTCCAGTACAGCTTACTGCAAGATCATTTATTCTCGTCAACTCGTCATGCTCGCTCTCCGTCCTGTACTCCGCTCATCTGGCGCAACTGCGCCATCATGCACAACTCGTCTCACTCTCTTGTCAACGAGGGGATTCGCGTCCTCCATCCGTCGAGCTGAAGAGGTAAGTCAACTCTATTCCTTTCTCATTGTCGAGTCCACTTTTTGATTCAGCATACTGAGAACTCGCGCAGCTCAAGAAGACACCGCTATACGACTTTCACGTGGACAACAAGGCCAAGATGGTCGGCTTCGCGGGCTACTCGATGCCTCTATCTTACGGCGATGTAGGCCAAGGTGCGTCAGCATACGTGCTCCGATCTGGTTCGTGGGACAAGTGCTAACCCCAGATACTTGTATCACGATAGGCACGGCGCACAACCATACACGGACAGCTGCGGGTCTATTCGACGTTTCTCACATGCTCCAACACAATTTCACTGGTGTATCTGCCGAAGCGTTCCTCTCGTCTCTCTGTCCGTCTTCGTTATCTTCTTTATCCCCATTCTCGTCGACTTTATCAGTATTGCTGAATGAGGACGGAGGTATAATCGACGATACGATCATCACCAAACACTCCTCCACATCTTTTTACGTCGTGACCAATGCTGGAAGAGCAGAGGAAGATAAAGCACACATCACTAAAAAGCTCGGAGAGTGGAATACCGCCCATAAAGGCCACGAAGTGAAGTGGGACACACTGGATGGATGGGGTCTGTTAGCTCTCCAGGGCCCTAAAGCGGCCGAAGTACTTCAACGCCTCACGAAGACGGACTTGAAGGAGATCAAATTCGGCCAATCCACATTCGCCGACATCGACCTCGCAAGAGGCGAGAAAGTCAAGTGTCATGTCGCTCGAGGAGGTTATACTGGCGAAGACGGATTCGAGGTGGGTTTTGTCACCTTGTCACATGCAAAATTTAAAACAATATCATTGTAGCTGTACTAACCCACTGTATGACGATGGTGCCACAGATTTCGATCCCACCCGAGCATACTGTAGCGCTTACGAACGCGCTCGTGCACCACCCCGAAGTGCAGCTGATCGGTCTTGGTGCGCGAGACTCGTTGAGGCTCGAAGCGGGAATGTGCCTTTACGGCCATGATTTAGACGAGAGTATCAGTCCCGTCGAAGCGGCTCTTAGCTGGGTCATTAGTGCGTACTTGATCTTCGACTAATCACTGTGGTGGTGAGCCGAGTAAGTACACGAGGCTGATTGGGTATTGCGAATATAGGCAAAGATAGACGCGCAGAGGACTCTCAACCCTCGTTCCCCGGCAAGTCGCGTATCCTGTCCGAGCTCGCGTCAGGGCCCAAACGCAGGCGAGTAGGATTCGAGATCACCGGCGCCCCCGCTCGAGAGGGATGTAAAGTGTTTGACGCAGAGGGGAAGAACGAGATTGGTCAGTCTCAAATCTCATTTGCCTCATTACTTTCCTCACCTCAAGCGATTGACGCTGACGCTGATTGTGACATCGACGTTTTGGGGTTATAGGCGTGATCACATCTGGTATACCGTCACCCACGTTAGGGAAGAACATCGCCATGGGCTACGTCCTCAATGGTCAGCACAAAAAGGGTACAGCGGTTCAAGTGGAAGTTCGAAAAAAGATGCGCTCGGCCGTCGTCAAGCCCATGCCTTTTGTTCCTACCAAGTACTACAAGTAGACTATCTAGTGAATTGATTATTCCATATGTGTGAACAGACCTCTGTGCCCGTATGGTTTAAGCCACACTAATCAGATGGACATTGCCAGCTTTTGACCTGAAATATTGCACTGTGTGCCGAACCTCTCTTATTCGTGAGCTGATGCTCATACTTCGTTATCGTCCCAGCAACGAGCTTATTCCAGCGGCCCCGCTGTCATTTGTCAATCTGATAAAATGGCATAGTACTTCCGCATACAATACAGAAAAGACTGAGAAGAAAGATAAAGAATGAGAATTGAGGGAATTTGAACCATATCGTCTTCGACTACGAGGCGACATCTCATAGTGCACCTTGCGCTACTACGCCCACTCCCACAAGGCCAACTGGCTTGGCTGTCGTGCAAACTCCGACTTCCAGACGACCTCCAGCCAGCCGTACACCTAGTCACCGCCCACTCCCAAATTTGAGCTCAACTTGGTACGAGTACACGACTGCATTCGTAATCGCCTAAGTGCAGCACCCGCCTGCGGCCGATTGGCTGCTTTGCTTGTTGACGTCGACCCCGCGTCGGTCTGCGGAGAGTGTAGGTGCGGCGGTCTCTTGCGGCTGAGAATCAATCAGGCGAGTCTTGATATCTCTGCGAATCGAAGCGGTGATTTCAGCGCCAGATCTCTCGATACGCAAACGGCCGATGAATCCATTTGAGGAAAAGTGTTGTTTCCTCTGATAAGATACGTCCGCACTCACCTCGCAAGCGTGAAAAACGCCTCTTCCACTCCTTCGTTCGCCTTTGCACTAGTCTCCAAGAATCTCAATCCGAACTCGTCCGCAAGAGCACGTCCTTGGTCAAGGGTGACGACCCGCTTCTCATCCCAATCGCACTTGTTTCCAATGAGGATCTTGTTCACGCCTGGAGAAGCGTGTTGGTCGATGTTGGCGTGCCACGTTCGGATGTCTACACAGGTAAAAAACGATGACAATCTCGTTAGCCCGTGTTTATGACGGTTTAGTCGAGTCTGAGAGATGCTTAAAACTCGGCTTACTATTGAATGACTTCTCGTCCGTGACGTCGTACACTAGCAGAATACCCATCGCGCCGCGGTAGTACGCAGTGGTGATGGTCCTGAAACGTTCTTGGCCTGTATAGACGATAACTCGCATTAGCATCTATTACTCCATTCCTTGGAGTCGCGTCGCGTCTCGACTTTATGGTGGGAGGCGAAAGGTTGATGGCGACTTCACTAACCGGCTGTGTCCCACTGCAGAGTATCGAGTTCTCATTAGCATGACATCTTCGTCTGTTGGCGATGCCGGTCAACGCACAATCTGCAGCTTGATCTTCTTCCCATCTAGCTCTATCGTCCTGATCTTAAAGTCGATACCTGTCGATGATGTACAACGACGTGAATACGTTAGCCGTCATAATCGACATGACTTTATGGTATGAACAATGACTCACCGATAGTGGTGATGAAGGAAGGAGTCCACGCGTCGTCGCAGAATCGGAGAAGGAGACATGATTTGCCGACGCCTAAAAGAGCGCGTGGGAAGTCATGGTCAGACGAATGCCTGGCTCGTGTTTCATATGCAATAGCGAAAAGAGAAGAGCAAGGACTCACCCGAGTCTCCAATGAGGAGGAGCTTGATCAAGCTGTCAACAGCGCGAATGATGTCAGCAACGAGTATACCACAAACAGACGGCGGTGCAGCTATATCCTCCCCCCGGTCCGCGCAGTCCGAGTCGAGCCGGCGCGGTCAGGTGAGAGCCAAGCATAGTGGTCTATACGCACAAATCGTAGTGAGGTCCAGCCATCTTCACTTGTAATCTCTGTGACTGGATGAGGGTGGTTTATGATCTGATTGTTAATACAGAAGAGAGAGAGATTGATCAAGTGATAATGTAATGACGATTTGTGTCCCAGTCATGCGGTGTGGTGTGCGGTGTGCAGTCTTAAGTCGTCGTAACAAGCTCATGCTGATGCGGACGCTGCCGAACGCGGACAAACAGAGCCACAAGAGAGACAGAATGAGCCCCATAACAATAAGCATGGAGATACGGCGTTATCATCCAATGTGGCGGTCTCGTGGCTCACTCACGGTTGATCGCGTTTACTTCTGGCAATGACTTTGTATTTCACCATTTATGCACTTGTGCACTTGTACGCTTAACACATCTAATACGGAGCAAAGCCACACTGCAATGTCAACGTCAACGCCATATAGACCCAACGGGTCCACGTCGGCTCGGCCACCAGCAGCGACGACCCTCAGCTCGCTGGTCGCTCAGGCAAACTCGCTCAATGAGGTCGAGTACGATTCCGAATTACCCCAAATCAGGTTCGGCATCGATGATATCGAACGCATGAGCGAGGCCGTGGCTGGCAGAGGCAAGAGAGCAAAGTCTGACAGAGCAGAGGGGTGAGCATCCTTGTACTCCGTGTATTTATAAGAGCTAACCCTAGAATCCTGTTGATACAGCTTCAACCTTTTATCAAACCTCGGCGTCAACACCTCTCAGCTTTCGCGGAACATTGCTCAGCTGCCAAATGATGCGGAAGCTTCTTCCCGCCCACGACGACGGAGAGGAGTCCCCGCATCGTCAGGAGGGAGCCGACTTGAGCCTCTAGGAGATATCGGCCCCTCGTACGCTGTTGGTGACGGTGATATTGGCGCTTGGGGAAGGAACTGGCACGAGATGGTTATTCTCAGCGGTATCGAGCTTCAGAGACAAAAGGTCAGCATATCAAAAGCTTCAGATCAAAGCAGGGACGCGAGCTGATACTGTTGCTTTGCTTTAGACCATCAACTCGTTCCAGAAGCAGTTCCAACAGCGCTTGCTGCAGAATTGGGAGGCGGAAAAGGCCAGAGTGCTGCAAGACGAGCTAGGCGTGACAGATGACGAGTTGGCAAATATCGTCGGTACAGCCAACGGGGGAGGTGGACTGGCAGCATCTGTGCTTGGCCGAAGCGCTTTGGGCGCTAGTGCAAGAAAGGTACATCAATATGCCTGGCGTATGGGTCTTTAGGCTGACGTCCAGAGCAGTTCCCTATGGCGCAGTCAACGCTTGGCAAGCCGACTTCCGAGTCCAGAGAAGGTGGATTGGTCATGCATACCAAGATGGTGCGATATGAGCGAGTTATCGGCGTGAGTATGATGTATGAGCGTAAAATACGGCAAAAATTAATGGGAGTGTCATATAGGAATTGAATCAAAAGAGATTGCGCAAAGAACCATATGAACTGTCTCAGGCTCTTGAGGAGACTGTCAAAGGCGACGCAGTACGTTGCTAATCGTTTCGTACGATGTACCGAGCTGATTTTACGACAGAAACACCCCCTCCTTCCTACGGCATATCATATTCTCGCTCACCTCACCCAAGAGCCATCACTCCGCGACTCACCAGAAAACTACGCTTCCTCCTCTGAAGGTGTAGTGTCCCATGCCGAGCCAGTGGTAGAACGTCAATACGCTGCAGCATATCTTGGTGATCCAAAATCTACCCATGCGACCCTGCTTCGCGGTCGACTGGTCATGGGTGGACGACGCTTCTTGGAGCGAGAGTGAGCTTATCGATGAGATTGTCTATGACGATTGTCGCTAATCTGTTGTGTTACAGCTTCGAGCGTCATATTGACGAGACTATCGCTAAGAACCCCAAAGAGGCGGCGTTGGGCGGCGTTCCAGGCATTCGAAACAAGATCAGAGCATTTGTCGATGTCACACTGAGATCAAAGGAGCTTCGAGATGCCTATAAGCCAGAGGTGAGCGCGTTGGGGACACCTCTTACAGCACTTGCTGACACGCATCGTCAGTCTGTGAACGGGTCGTTGATATGGGCTCAAGCATATTACCTTGTTCGAAGCGGACACATTGACGATGCGCTCGGTCTCATTGCGGAGAATCAGCAGAACATTAGCCGAGACGACTGGTCTTTCCCGGGAGCATTCAAGTCTGCTCTGCAATCTTCCGAAAGACGACTACCGAAAGCTCAGCGAGATCAGCTCTACAACGACTTCAACGCTCATATCAGAAATAACCCAAACGTCGACCAATTCAAGTATGCCTTGTACAAACTCGTCGGCAGATTCGAGTTGAACAGGAAATCGCTCAAAGTCGCTACGACGACAGAAGATTGGATGTGGCTTCAGCTCAGTTTGGTGCGAGAAAACAAGGAAGGAGACACCCCTCAAGAACAATATGATCTTGTGGACCTCGCTAAGCTCGTGGCCAAGTACGGCAGTGACAAATTCGATAATGGCGGTACCAAACCTTTTGCATGGTTCAACTTGCTTCTCTTCACCGCACAGTTCGAAAAGGTATGTGCAGTGTCGCAACCATATGATCAAAGGGTGCTGATTTGAGACCCCGCATAGGCTGTTGCATACCTCTATTCCAAGCCGCAGCTCAAGACCGATGCGGTGCATTTCGCCGTTGCGCTATCGTACTACGGTCTTCTTCGAGTATCACCAAAGGGTGACGAAGCGGAGCTACGTAAGTGACACCCTTGCTTTGACATGTCACACGCTGATTGTGAGACATCAGTCGCCACGGACGAGTCGACCGACATATCATACCTCAATTTCGCCCGATTGATCAAGCAGTACATTGGACCGTTTTTCAAGCTCGAGCCGCAGACTGCACTACAGTACGCATATCTCGTGGCCCTCAACAGCGATGCGCCTGGGGCTACGGGTCAAAAGCAGAAACAGCTCTCTTTAGAGCTTGTAAGAGATATTGTGCTGGCATCCAGAAGCTGGTCAAAGCTGCTTGGAAGTGTTCGCGCCGACGGGTCCAAGGAGGTGAGCAAAAATGTCTTACATACTAAAATCTGCGTTTGAGGCTTACAATGGTGGTGCTTTTAGATCGGGGTGATCGAGCGGGATCTCAAGCTGCTCAAATTGCAAGACGAGCAAGATTATCTTCGCCAAGTGGTTCTTGCGGCAGCGGAACAATCCTCCCTAGATGCTTCCTTAACAGACTCGATAGAGCTCTATCACCTTGCAGGGTCTTACGATAAAGTGGTAGAGACTGTTAATCGCGCCCTGGGTCACTCTCTTGGCCAAGCGTCGGCTCAACCACTGAACAGCGATGCGCAATCGCTCGGTCTCAGCGGTGCTTTCGGCGGAGCCAACGATTTGTATGGATTAGCCCAAAGAGTCCACGACGTCTACGAGAGGGACTTCGCAAAGCGCACTAGGGTCTCGAGGTTGCATTGGGAGACATTAGAGATTCTGCTGCAGCTCAAATTGGCTTTAAGCCAATTTGCCGCCGACAGGCCAGACCTTGCTTTGGAGGTGCGTCCATTCACTTTTCTGTCTGCGTTTGATATTTTTAGGTGAATGGGGCTGACTCGCGGTTGATTGTGTCTCCATCAGACCTTCAAATCGACGCAGCTCTTACCGCTTGACAACGACCCGACGGCGATATCGCGCTATGCACAGCGATTCAAGGATATCCTTGATCAACCAGTCATAAGCAATTTGGACGAAGTGATAGTGACCACTATGAAGTGTCTCCATCAACTTAGTCAACAATTGAAGAATAGTCCGTATGGCGATCATGGTAGGATGGCGCAATTGAACGGATACAAGCATCAAGCGCAGTGCTTGATTCAGTTCGCTTCTACTTTGAGATTGAGGTTGGGTCCTGATGTCTATAGGCAGTTGAGCTCTATGAGTGAGTTCGCTTCTTCGCTTCTTGGCTTCTTCTATCATTACACGTCGTAGATTGCTAACATCTCCGCAGGTGCCTTCTTCTAGTAGCTGGAGGGACACGATATACATCGCATATCGTCGATATATGTACAGCACAAAGAACAATCTTACGATGCATCATGTCAGTACGGACAACCTGTATCACCTGATATGAGCAAGCTGCGCAAGTAACGCAACACATGTGAACAAATATCTATGATTCATGCGATTATGACTGGCATCCCCAAAGATCTGCTACTCCTGCCGCTACTGCTACTAGCTTTCATCCCAAGCTTACTTCGATTGATGAGGAACGAGTAATCACCAAAACAATCCGCGATCTGATTGACTAAATTTTGACATTCCCCTGAAAATACTTTTGAAGCACATCGTGTCCGCACAGCCCAATGCTTGGCTGAACTTATGTACCGCCACCACTTCGCTCGACGGGGATAGTCCGTCTTGAGTCCCGCGTAGAGCTTTGCTCATCGGCATGGCGTCCTACTTGCTCATTGCCTTCGCCGAGCTTGCGCGAAGAGTCGAGTTGAGCCAAGTGAGTGAAAGCGGACTCGAGGTGGAGCTCCTTCAGACCAGCAGCAATCTAAAAGACAACTTCATTAGCATGACTGAAAACTATCATCGTCACACTGCTACTCACGTCGAGGTACTCCTGGAACTCGATACCGCCCTTGTGACCAAAGTCGACCTCGCGCAACACGCCATCGGCACGTTCAGAAGAAGCTTCGTAGCCCATCTTGGTCATGGCCTTGATCAAGTCGGCACGGGTAATGCGTTGATCGTGGTCAAAGTCAAGTTGCTCGAATTGGCTTCGGAGATGTGTAACTTCGTCGGGCGTGAATTGTGCTCGAGCAAAGAGCTCGGCTCCCTCCTTCTGCGCAAGACCAAGAGGGCCAACATTGCCTTGAGACTTGATCACGTCGTTGAGCTTGAGTTGCGTTTGCTGTATAACGTCATTTGAAGTCAGTTCTTGCTCTTGTGCTTCTTTTGTCACTTGAAGAGATTGATCGCTGACCTGAGGCAAACCCATAGACTTCAAGAACTCGAGACTCTTGTCAAATTCCGCCTCCTTTCGCTTTCGGTCCCAGCCAAGCTCTTCACCCATGATGTCGATGACTCGAGGGAGGGTTTCGAGAGAAACCTGAACGTTCAAGAAAGACAAGCGAGTTCGGCGGGCGATGAAGTCGACAGCTGTCAGTGCGAGCTCGCATCGAACGGCGTATCGAGCTTCGGCCTCGATGTAAGGGTACAGAGGGGAAAGGCGGACACCGTGGAGTGGCCAGCTCTTGCCTGATTCACGCCAACATACATGTCAGCACATATTACAACTTGAGGGGTACATGCTCGCAACGCACCAGTGGAGTTGGACATGGCAGCAACAGTCCAAGCACGGTCACCGTACGATTCAGCCAAGTGCTTGGCTACATCGGTCTCAAGTCCGAATTGCTGAATGAGTTTGATGTACATGGTCTTGGACCAGTTGTGCGCGCCGACCAGCTTGATATGGTCCGTTGTGCTCCTGCCAGTCGGTCGCAGACCGAACTCTTTCACCGCATCGTCCACGGTCTCCTCGGCCATAGCTCGGCTAACCATTCGGTCAGTATGCCATTTTGTAACGATATAGGAAGCAGTGCTTACTAAGTAG
This sequence comes from Cryptococcus sp. GC_Crypt_6, assembly GCA_026538315.1. NCBI lineage: Eukaryota > Fungi > Basidiomycota > Tremellomycetes > Tremellales > Cryptococcaceae > Cryptococcus > Cryptococcus sp. GC_Crypt_6. The sequence continues at coordinate 35,918 of JALPBY010000113.1, forward strand.
TCCATTTACCACCAGCGATTGTCAACAGACCGCTCTTGCTGATGTTTATCATGTGGTTTCGAACCAGACTCTCGGTGTTCTTTGCGTTGGGATCTCTAACAAGAGGGCGAATGCCGGACCAAGCGGAAAGGACGTCTCCTCGGCGGACCTTAACGTCAGGCGAAAGATAGTTTCGAACCTCGTCGAGAATCCACTGAATCTCCTTCTCCTGGGGGATAGGGTTCTGGGATACCTCTGTTGGTGAGTCGGTGGTACCGGCGATGACATTGCCCTGCCATGGCAGGAAGAAGATGACACGACCGTCCGAAGTTGCGGGGTCAAGCAGACCCATGGTCTTGGGACCATAGTAGTTCTATTGAATGTCAGCGACCTTGTTGGTGTATGCACGGCAGTGCTCGACTCACGGGAAGGGTAATGTGGACACCGGAACTGGGAGCAACAATCTCCTTTGTTGTTGGCTCGTCCAGCTTGCGAACACCGTCACTGAAAGGACCAGTAGCGTTGATGACACCCTGGAAGATGGGGTCAGCTACGACCTACTAGATGCATTCGAGGTACAGAACTCACTCGACATCGGACCTTCCATGTCTCGCCAGTCAAACGGTCCTTGAGAGTCGCCGCGCATATTCTTAGCTCGCCATCACGGGAAGCGTCCGGTTTCTTGTGCAGCTCTGCCACCTCGACATGGTTGGCGACAATAGCACCATGTGAGATAGCAGTCATGATGATTGAAATGTTCATTCTGGAGTCGTTGTGCTGACCTGTGAAACAACGAGTATGAGCGATCTAGCATCGATAGCTTCTGCGCTCCACCACTTACCATCGTAATAAACAACACCACCGACCAATCCATCGTCCTTGAGCATGGGGAAGGCCTCCATGGTCTTACCCTTACCCATCCAGTAAGCGCCCTCCATGTTCTCCTTGCCCGCAAGAATGTCGTAAAGCTTGCAGCCGGCGTAGTAGTAAGGGAGTTGCCACCAAGTGTAAATGGGTAGCAAGATGGGAAGCATGCTGCTAAGGTGGGGAGCGGTCTCGAGGAAGATTCTTCGCTCGCGCAGCGCCTCCTTGACCAACTTCCATTGCTCATAGTCCAGCTCCATGACCGCCTTTTGCAGGTATCGTACACCACCGTGGACCAACTTGGTCGATTTTGATGAGGTTCCACTAGCGAAATCGTCTCTCTCGACACATGCGACCTTCAATCCTCGGCTTGCCGCATCGAGAACAACACCAGCACCAGTGGCTCCACCACCGACAACTAGGAGATCGAACACGTCGTCGCCCTCTGCCTCTGCCTCGTCCTTTTTCAGTACGGGTCCGGGTTCGGGACCGCCTGACGGTGTTCGGTGAATATAGGTACCGGAGGTACGGAGGTGTTCGAGCATTTGCTCTCGCGAGGGTGGAGACCATAATGGTCCTGGTCGGCTCTTGTCGAGGATATCGGACGAAGAGTCGAGGTGAATCGGGGTTTGGCGGTAGTAGGCATAAGTGGCGCCGACAGCGACGGTGGTGCTAGTGACCATCAAGGCGCGGCGGCCTGTCATGAAAGATCTAGCTCGGAACATGTTGGCTAGTTTGAATAGGGTATGGGAGGAAGTTGTCGGTTTTGTTCAATCAGTCGATGCTGGTTCCTCCGAAGTGATTTGCCGTCGATGGTCGACGAATGAGTGACAAACGTGCGTATAAATCGGTGTCCGACGTGTTGAGTAGTCGCAGCTCCTTTGGTCGACTCGATCGGTCGGGAGAAGAAGTGATGTGTAGCCTGCAGCGGGTCCGGCGGCGTGAGCGTGGACTCGATCGGAAATCGACGGGCCCGATGCGAAACTTACCGAAAGATGAGTTCTAGGTGGTACTCGTCGAGCTGCGGTGCGGTTGTCTTTTCAGAAAGGAGTGGCAAACGACTGTCTGCTTGATTCTGACAGAACTAATTAGATGCTATGTACAGATGAACAGCCGGGGACGGACGTTCGTGACTCTCGCTTAGAGATGAGAATGACAGTCAGACCTCGTGAAGGAGAAGGAGTTGTAGAAAAAAAAGAAACCAGTGTTAAGAGTTGCGCTAACAATCGAAGCAATCGTCACGGCCCGCACTCGCCGTTTGAACAGTGCTGCAATTACCCTGATGTAATATGATCAATGATTTGAAACCCTGAACACACAGTTCGGTCTGTCCGGGCCGCTGTGCCGCACCGGGGGGTTTTCGCTTTCGGCACGTGACTCTGGGATATTCTTCAGTTTAACCATCTTGGTCCTGAATTGAATCAGATTAATATGACGTTTAAAATTGCTCATGACTCTTGGTTTGCGGGGTCAGTGATGCAACATCACACTAAGCGACGCAGTCGGCTGCACTTAATCGCTATCGTGTAGGGTAGTGCGGTGCTCAGGACTGGCATAGCACGAAACCAGCCATGACGGCATGCAGGCCTCGACCAGCTAGGTGGCGACCCACGTAGCTCCGGCGGCACCGAATGTGCTAACAATGGGTTACGATTCCAGACATTGTCGACTCCCTTGAGTATGCTTGATGCTTGACGTTCTCAAGCGGATTGTGGCAATTTCATCAACTCAAGTCACGAATCTGATCGGCATAGTGGGAATCAGGAGACATAGTCCTTTCATGGTTTCGTTTGAGGCTGGGCAACGTGTTACTGACACACTAGGACATTGATTGCGGCATACCCCTCATATTGACTGACAATATTCATGCGAAATCTGATCTGTATACAGCCGTAATCAAAGGTTCATCGTGAGTCAGTCATCTTGATAAGCAACCCCACCGCCGATACCGCAGTTTCTGTGTGATGTTTGATATCTCGCTCTCACTGCCCTTAGACGAGACATAATGAATGATGGGAATACTCCCTACCGTGAGCGAGTAAGAGGTATGAGATATCGTGCGAGATATCTAACTGAACGTATGCCTGTGAGCTTGTACACTCTCAAGGACACGGAATACTCACCTTCGCACGGCGCAAACCTCTGTCTCGAGGTACTGACATCCCTCATACGCGCACTAGCATGCAGTTCTAGAGGACAGGTTGACGATCTGGCAAGGTATAAAAAGGCGGCCGCCCCGGCTAGCCGAAAAACATCAATCAACTCAGTTTTTCAAATTCGTTCGCACTACTATCGCTCACAGCGCATAAAACCACCAACACAGAACAAAACACACCACAATGTCCACTAATGGCAGCACCAACGGAAACACCACCAACGGCAACTACACCATCGGCACTTCCACCAACGGGTGAGTACTCTCCTGACGCCATATGACATATTCTCTACCCGCCACTCCCTGTTGACAACACCTACACGCGCTCTGTGATGCGCTAATCGGTGTGTTGCGGCGTGGCTGATCTGAGATGCATTCACTATTATGATTAGCTGCTCTTCGACCGGGGGCGGTTCTTACTCATCGGCAGGAGAGCGAAGTCGCATAGAGTCTGGTGCAACTGAGACTTTCCCCATTTACAGCGAACCCGACGCCGAGGCCGAGCGCCAACGGCAGGCTTCTCAACAATCCTCGACCAATGGCGCTTCAACCAATGGCGCGTCGACCAACGGCGTCAACGGAGCGTCTAGCAGTGGTCGTCAGCGCCGTTGATCGCTTGCAGTCCTTGTTGGTCTCGGCCAACAGCTGCTGACTGCATCAGGTGGTGAAGAAAAGTGGAGGCGGGAGTAGTTATGAGGTAGCAGAGGAATCATATGATGAGGCGATGCCATCATGTTGCGCTATTCACTCTGATCGCGTGGTCGATCGATACGGAATGGACCACTGACGATGGCAGCTGCCACTATCGCTACTTGAGAGGGCAGTGAGCCTCGGCCGGGACTCTGACACCGGACCTTGACATTTTGGACCGGCTGATCGACTGCAGTATGTCCGCAGTCCGGGGCCAAGGATGAGACAATTCCGCGATGTCGGAGACGTTGAAATGCGTGCCATGTGACACGACATGGTAAGCTGATCTCGTCCGCGGCCGTAGTTGAATTTCACGACGGGTCTATTTGGATGGCCTTTGAGCTCTAAGACAACGCAGCACATGCTATCCTCCTTTCTATTGTCACGACACCACGGCACACATGTCAGTGAACGTTCCGCGTTATGCACTATCACAAGTTGTTACACCTCGTGTTTCGCGCAATGTGTTTGACAAAGAATAAACGGCGGGTATCTGTGCGGAGAACGACTCACACATTTACGGCGTATTGTAAGAAGTTCGAAACGCGCAGGAACGCTACGATCCTTTCTCACGATCAGCGCCGTGCAGCTGTATGTGCGTTGAAACTTACCAGATATTCTGCTCCGCTCAACGTGTCACATGGATCAGGGGGCTGTACTGCACGTCGGGGTTGAGAGTGACTCACACACTTTACCGCAAAGTGTTGTGAGTTTGTAACGCGCAACGGACCCAACGATCCTTTGAGGGGTTAACCGAGCGTCCCTTTATATATGGCAGGTGCGTCTTCCGTCCCGCTTTCTTCAAGTGGTCATGAAGCTGCTCGATCAAGGTATATAAGCGGGTCATCAGTGGGTTCAATTGTGCTCATCAAGTCACCACTGGACAATTTTCTCTCCCTCCTCCTTCCCAAGCACACCCAGACCCTCGCCATTCCACAGCGTCTTGTCTCACAAGATACTGTATAATATCTATCACGACATCATGTCCGGCTACAACGGCTCCACTTACTCTACCAGCACAAGCGGCTCTACGTTCTACGAACCCTCCCCTGCGAAAAGGTACGTATTCGTGTGTTCACCTTTTCAATGTCGATTGCGGCTACTAATGACTCAGCAGGCACGTCAAGAGCACCCTCGGCGATAGTATCTGGGGCCCACCATCCTCTATTGGAGGTGGCTCTAGTTCCGCCAGTAGCTACACCGGTGCGACGGACAGTGCGACTGGCGCATCCACGAGGGATCGTAATGGCGGGCAAAGACGTCGTTGATTCTCGTTCGCCATAGGACAATCCACCTTCTGTACTTCTATACATCGATTTACAGCGTGAAGTTGCGATCCGAGCAGCCCTTCTCTTCGCTTAGCTTCTTAAGTGCCATGCAGCTCTCATTGTCATCTGATTTATGAATTTACTTGCGATACGCTACAAGTGTCGCCGACTTCTGATCGTAATGGGAGCAGATTGTGTCCCAAGCGGATTAACCTCAAATCATATTGCGCAGTTGGCAGCATGTGAGAGTTGCATGTGATTACTGTACAGTGTGTGCGAGCGAGCATAAGAATGGGCTGTCATGGAAGACAGCTTTGGGGACTGCTATTGATCAGCCGCAGCACACAGAGAATTGGTCTGTTTCAGACTCACCTCATAATGCGCCCTCGGGTGTCAAGCCTTTCCCACCACCATAGACCCTGCCAGATGGCTCTACGCCACTACCCTCCGGTCTCCTCCTGGCAGCAAGTACTCTCCCCTCCTCCTCAGTCACATTCGTGACGTGAACCAGCTCTTTCACCTTCAATATTCTTCCCGCGGTCGTTTCTGAGAATGGCTGAACTACTGATTGGCGTAACCTGAACAAGCCCAAAGCCTCGAGAGTCCGTCTTGATGCCACAGTCAATCCAATAGGTGATCGCATGAGCGTGATCAAGTGGTGTGTTGGTGCGCCGCTCGACGATGAAGTGGATGCGGACGACGAGGCAGAAGCTACGGACGAGAGATGTCTGATGGACGAAGAAGCGATCGCTCGAGCACGGACGGTGAACATGGCGGACGACGGACGGTTGATGGAATTTCCAGGTATATAAGTGTAGGGATTGGGTGTGGTATTGTCCTCAGACGTGGCGGCTATGCAGTGGTGTGTGATAAGATTCTTCAAGTCTTGTGTTGATGGGTTGAGGATAATGACTGATATTTTTCGCTTTGCCAAAACGCTTTGTCGAAGCAGTCAAAAGTGTGTGCGAAAAAAGTTGTGACGTGCCAAGTTGCGATTTTTCTCGTGCCTGGTTTTAAACGACTCGGTTGGTGAAAGTTAACTCGATAAGACGCACCTTTATCTCGGTTCTGATTTTGGTTTGGTCTTCATCACACAGCACCGCTTCAGCGCTTCATTCAAAATGGCCGCTCGTCCACCTACCACCGCATTCAAAAATGCCGGTCGTCGCATGACGGCTACACTGGAGACTGCTCGCAAAGTTTTCGGCGCTAGTGCGCAGCGTACCGGTCCTCCACCGCATCTCCTCACTCTCGCAGACCTGTCCACAAACCAACTCCGCGCACTGATCCAATCAGCCCTGGCAGCCAAGTTTGTCAGCAAGAACCTCACTCCCAAGGCACTCAGGGGAACTTTGAGTCGTCGTACTATCGCCTTGATCTTCAACAAACGAAGCACCCGAACTCGAGTTGCTAGTGAGACTTCGGTCGAAGCTCTTGGAGGTCACCCCATGTTCTTAGGAAGTAACGACATTCAGCTCGGCGTCAACGAAACTCTCGAGGACACCGCGCGTGTGGTCGGAAGTATGGCAGATGGTATTATGGCGCGTGTGGGAAAACATGATGAAATCGAGGTGCGTTCCTAGCTCGTCTATTTACAATGTGGAAGTCAAATAACGCTTGATACTTGTTAGGCATTGGCAAAATACTCCCCGGTGCCCGTCATCAATGCCTTGTCTGAATTGTACCACCCAACGCAAATCCTCGCCGACATTATGACCCTTCACGAGACATACAACACTGAGCCCGATCCCCCATTACCGGAGCAAGACAACCACTCTCATTCTTCCATTCTCAAGTACTATCAATCATCCATTGACCCTTTCAAGAACCTCAAAGGCAAGAAGGTTGGATGGGTTGGCGACCTCAACAACATCACCAACGAGCTGCTCGTTACTCTCCCGCGTCTCGGTATGGAACTCAGCATAGCTGCGCCTAAGGGCTACGACAAGGTAGACCCGGCTGTCTGGGCTCGGGTGTGAGTCCAGCTTTTTCCTTGCTGAAGTGACTAGCTTATAGCCGTATTTGTTACAGCACCGAGGCCGGCACCGAGAATCTGATCAAGCTCACTAATGATCCCGCTGAAGCCCTGAACAAGGCAGACATCATCGTGACTGACACCTGGATCTCGATGGGGCAGGAGGCGGAGAAGCAAGAACGACTGAAAGCGTTTGCCGGGTACCAGATCACCAACAAGATGGTGGAGGACGCTGGCGCAAACCCAGATTGGAAATTCTTGCATTGTCTTCCCCGAAAACAAGAAGAGGTCGACGACGAGGTCTTCTACGGACCCAGGAGCTTGGTCTTCCCCGAAGCAGAGAACAGGAAATGGACTATCATGGCTGTCTTTGAGTGAGTGACGTTTACGAAGAAACGCTACCAGCTTGCTTACGGAGGTCACAGCTCTTACTTTGGCAAATGGCGTCACCCCAAGTGATCCAGCTGCCTTCTATCACAGCAGACACTGTTCTCTCCAATGAATGCCCTCGCATCAAATCCACGTATACTTTCGTAGAGTCGTCAGTAATGCAGTGCATATGCAGAAGAACTCCAGCTACGCAGATTTCGAAATTTGGGTGTCAATCATAATCTCTCTTCTTATTGAGAGTTCATGTGTGAAAGGTCCAACTTGCAGTGATCGATGACACAGTCGACCTAACCATGGTTTGCAAGGCAAATTGACGCTGTCGGGCTGAGTGTTCTGAGCGATCAGTTGCTTTGAAGATTGCGCGAATACGGTGACATACGAGGAACCGCGCATGACTTGTGTCTGAACTAGGCAAAGCACACAAAATGTAAGTGGTTCGGCCCCCCCCGGATACTTCCGCCCGTCGCTCTTTGATGTGATGCGGGAACGATCGCGGAACACAGCGGTAGGCCGGAGCACAACTGTCACTACAGCCTCCAGGGCAGCCTATTGCGGGCTGTTGGTTACGGCACAGTCGTGGGTTCCCACCACTCTAGGATGCACTACGATCCGATGGAACCATCACATTGGCGTTTGGTCGGATCGCCAAGTCGCCAAGTACGCTGCGCCGAGGTCTCCCCCCAAAGGCACACGAAGACGAATATGGCACAACCAGTATCGGGGTACTGGCGTTGCCCTCTGCAAGTGGAAGACTAAGTATGGATAATGGAGAACAATTACTGTATCCTGGATCGGCAACGTCGTGCGTCGTACTGCCACATTAACCGCTCATTGTTACGTCACATTCACCTGCATCTCGAGCATATTGATTCCCGCTTTCTCACGCACTCTTACTATAATTACCTTTCTCACCATGGCAGCACAGGAATGCGTCACTTCAACAGGATGGCGTACGAATCCAATGCGAGACATTGTACATGGTCGCTGCGCTCGGAACCGATAAAACGTCCAATCGCGATCCGCAGCCGTCGTAAGCTTATCAGCATGTAACGCAAGAAACACATTCCGCCCAACGCCATCTCTACAACTTCTTAAGCTTCGTACGCTTCATAGGTACCCGTTCTTGTTCCCGCTGTGTCAGAGAAGCAATCTACCAAAGACGAGTCTTTGCTCCCATATTCTCCATTGCCGGCAGCGTCGGTGTCAGCGGTGCTAGAGCTGAACACTGTGGACACTCCGCATCAGCCGTTTTGCGAAAGCTCGGCAGCTTGATGATAGGGTCGCGCTTCTTGATCCTCAGCCCTTGAGCTCAGATCTTGAGCCTTGGCTCTTCGCCTCTGACTTTTGAGCCTCGGCTTCTGGTAATAGGCCTGTGCACTTCGGCTCTGGCCATTGACCTCAATGACGGCTGTCAGCTCCTGGCTCCCGGCTCGGCAGCGTCTGTGCCAGCGATCGCCATCCGCTGGGCATCATGCTGTCCCGATCTTGTTTATCCGTGCTCTTAGTATCCCAATCTGCAGTAGTTGTATCAGGAAGTATAAGAGCCCCGGGCTGTCCCGCTGTGTTGGGTCCATAATCCCACCTTCATACAAACTTGTCAACTCAGTTGTTTGACGATCTGTATACCCACCATGCCGATTCTATCCAGACTGTTGATGGCTGCTTGCGCGTGCATTGCCTTATTGCCTACTATCGCGAGTCATACTGCCAAATCTAGCCCTACCGCGCCTGCCGATCTCGACTACCTTTTCACAATCAGCTATACCTTTGGTGGCGCTTCACCCATCATCTACACTTCAGGCGTCACAGAGAACAGTAAGTCAAGCACTATCCCTCCTCCATGATGTCGAAACTGGAAGTGGGTACGAGTTGACTCCTACGCGCTACATAGTCAATACATTCATCGGGGCCAATATTTCAGGTCCCGCTTTCAATGGCGAGATCGAGAATGGTGTCATCACTAATCGTTTCGTTCCATTTGGTAATGTCACGATAGTCTTTGAAGAGGCTACATGGTACGGCACATTCTATAACGGCGATAGCGGCAATGGAACTTTCATCGCTACTACTGCTGGTCTAGTTGACTTAGACGCGTACGAGCACCAACGTATAGTACGTATCTGCCCTCTCTCTCGTCAATCAAGGTTAAAATGCAAATATCAGCAGCTGATCTTATAATTTACGGCTCGCAGACTCTAGTATTGACCGACGGCGACTACTCTTGGTTGCAGTACATCAACATCATCTGCGGGTCAATCGAATTTGACCTCCTGACCGCGTCAGCAGCGCAAGAGTGTTATCGAACTAGATTTGGATACAAGGTCGCCCTTCCTCCTGTCTTTACTTGAGCTTCCTCAATCAACGGACCTTGCGCGTTAGTAGATCAGAGAAGGGCAGGATATCGAATGGATAATGAACGGACTTTGGATTTCATATGTTTCTTGATAATTTGTTCGAATGTTGTGACAATGGATATTGGCGGGACAATGACGATGTGAATGCATTAATAATGTTGCGTTTCATCTCGAGCAGGCGATGATAGCATTCGTACTTGATGATGTACGTACATACGGCTCTGATTTGGCACTTGACAGAAAAGCAGGCCGAGAAGCTATGATGACGTGTTTGAGATCAGTTTCGATTTTGTCAGTTGACAATGGAGGTTTCATCGACCAAATCGCGCTAACACGGTCGAGCCAATCAGTGTGGACTGATCATGGATCAGAGTGACAACGTAGTGTGGCTAGTTGCAACAGGCAGATCAATCGATGCATAGACAGTTGAGCTATGGATCGATGGTGCGTTTGTTGCAAGGGCACTGAGCAGAGTATCACCTCCACCCGAGGACCTGAGTGTGCACCTGAGCCAAAAAGTGCCATGGTACACATGGTCGATATCGGGATTTCGGCAATTTCGCTTTCTCGAAATTAGAGCCATTTACTGCTCTGCTCTCGCCGCCCACTGTAAGAGTATACCAAAAGTGCCACATTCAACCTGCTGTAGTGCAAGCATCGTCCGGTCCCTGGATTTCGAGGTTTTACACATACTGCCCAACGGTCAATCTCTTGCTCGTTCTCTTCAGCCAGCAAAAAGAAGCCTTAGTTATCCTACGTCGAGCGCACTTCGGTATCGTCACAGTGAGTAGGCTAGTCCACACTCTCCATCTCCCAATCGTCACGCCGTGAGCAGCGCGATCGTCACTGGGCACTAGGCAGCTGTTCCGCCGTTGCTTCTCGTTATTCTATCCGCTTATAGGGAGGTAAACTAATTGATACTCTGAACTCATAGAATCTCCAACACCGACAAAACACCATCCAATATGTGAGTATATCCTATTCAAGTACGAAGTAAGCAGCGTGCTGATAGTCATACAGGGCTCACTCCAACGTTTGGTTCTCCCGGTGAGTATCGCTTCGTTTCTGCATGAAGTCCACAGATGGGAATGGATGAACGGCGGAAAGAGACAGACCAGGTGGACGGAGGAGCGGGTCAGGTCAGGAGAGACTATAAAGAGACGATGGTCGCAGAAGGGAGAGCCTTTTGGCAGATGGAGTGCGAGAAAGGTGGTCGGCTGGAAAGCGTGGTTGATGAGAATGGGGAGCTTGGTGAACAATCACTTGGACCCGTAATGGTCCGAATGGCCTTCCTCGTGCATCCCGGGCGGACAGAGGAGACACAGGAGAGTGATAGCAGAGCCAGACGAGCGGTGGCAGAGGCGGACGGGAATCGATCATGTCATAGGTCAGAACTGACCAACTTTTCTCTCGCAATAGCCCCAGGAACTTCGGCAAGGGCTCTCGTCAGTGCCGTGTCTGTGCCCACCAAGCTGGTCTTATCCGGTGAGTCTGGTACTTGGTCGCATTCGGCGTCTCTATGCTTCCACATGCTGGAAGTCGTAGTATTGTAAGACTTTTGCTGATGACACCCGTGTCTTTACAGCAAGTGGTATGTTGCCCTCCTTTGTGATACCCACTCTTAGTTGCTTTACCGACAAGCAAGCGTAATCTGAATGGCATGAACTCCTCACTAACACTTTTTTTGCAGGGGATTGGACATGTGCCGTCAGTGCTTCCGTGAGAAGGTGAGTTTTCATATCCATATATACTTGTCGAAGTTGAGCTAACATTTCATCCGTAGTCCGCCGCCATCGGCTTCACCAAGGTCAGTATAGAAGACGCCTATCATTTATCCATTCAACACAGTGCTGACGTCTCGAATTACTATCACAGAACAACTAAGCTATATACGTTGTTCGAGGTTGGGGTTCAGCAGTGATGGGCTCTGGCGTAGGGGCTGTAGGGAATTGTATTTCCGTGATGGCATTGCGTTCTTTTCATCCTTTTCATGTGTTGCGCTTGGCTCGTGTGTGAACATCTCTCAGTCCAGATTTATCGTGAACACGCGCGTACAATATATGTACCAGTGAGCGTCCCAGACCGCAGTACATACCACGCAGTAAGGCGAGTGTGGCACCTGATGGAAGAGACTGGGGCGAAACTCTGTTAATCGGCGTTTTTTAATTGCTGCTGCGAATCACGTGGTTTGTGAGTTGCAGTACAGCCAAAATTGAATTTGGTGAAATACGAGTGTCTTGGTTGCAGTTTCACACATACAGCTACTAGTACACTCACTTTTGGAATCAGATAAGCATACCTCGTTACCTCGCTACCTCGCTACTTCGTTACTTCGGTTGTACCATCGACGCTGTACTACTACCCCTCGCCGCCACCAAAGTCCTAACCATCCCTCGCTCTAGGTCACTCGGTCCTTGACGCTCTACCAAACAACCAAAAGAAAAAGTCGAAAACACTCAAAACAGTCGTTTCAATCGGCGAAATTTCGACCAGTTGAAAGTTGCAAGTTGCGGAATCTCATGTGAGTGAAGGCGGATCAAATACCTTATTCGTCAACATTTCTGGGCAATGATAGCAGGACTGTGGGCACTGAGGATGGAGAGAGCTCGAGGCAAAGGAGATAGCTGTGTATGCAGAAGCATGCTGACGTATGGCCTTGCCATTGAAACGACAAACCTCGAATCTCGAATCTCGACATCCGTTGTCCTGCAACACATATCCTCCCTCCCTTTTCTGCATTCACTCACCAACCACGCTACTACAACACCTTGCAAGTACAGCTTGTCCACCCCGACGATCCTTTCAGCAGTCATATCCGTCAATTGCTTTGCCAGAAAACGGATCTTCGAGCATTTATCGTGCGTACTTCCTCTCCTTACTCTATCCCCTCAACGCCGCACATCCCCAATGAAAGCTCACAACAGAATCGTCCTCATTGCAACAGCTCGTTGATCTCACTTCTCGCAACACAACGCACTACTCACGAATATGACCACCGACATCACCCCAAAGGCCAACACGACTGCGTCCAACCCTGAAGCCGGCAACGGCATAGGCGCAGAACAGCTCGTTAACGGCAAGACCCTCAACGGACACGAGGGTTCCGACCTTTCGGATTCTGTGAGTGTTGCAAGCACAGTAGGATCATCTTTGAGATCAGTAGAATTGGGGGACATGACTGATGAAATGTTGTGTTATCTTTCAGACCGAGCTCACCGGCAAGCAATCTGCGGACGTGAGTGATATCACTGCTTCGTCTACAATGGGAAACACTAAATCACCTCGCAGCGCCTCGAGCAGAAACGCTTGGAACACGAACGTGCACGTCTTGCGCAGCGAGCCAAGTTTGAGCAGGAGATGCGACAACTGGAGGAGAACCAAGCCGCCGAAGAGCGTCAGCTCCTCAATGGTGAAGCAGCTTCCGCCCCTACCACCCCTCCTGGCCGTGCCCCCGCCGGCACCACTGCCTCTGTCCCAGAGCTCCAGAGGGACAAGGAGGCTCCCGCACCTATTGGCCCGCCAGCTCGAGATGGCCTCAACGGCGCAAAGAGCATGCCCGGTAGCAGGAGGACGAGCACTTATGCCCCTACCTTCGGCATGGAGAAGTTGAGCTTGAGCGTTATGTCGGAGACTAAGCCATCCCGGGTGGATTGGGCCGAGGACGATGATGTGGATGCGGAGGGTGCCCAAAGTGAGTCATGAAGGCATCCCCGACAAAGTGTCTGACTGACAGAATTATCAGGCTCGGTCAAATACTTGCAGATGGGCGACGATGACCCGTTCCCCGGCATTCCCAAGCAGGAGCCTAAGCGTCTTTCTGCTGCTTCTGCTGCTCTCGATCTTGCACCTCTTTCTCAGACGCCGCCTCGCGCCTTTGGATCCCGACCTTTCGACACCTCGCACAAGACTTCAGAATGGCCACAATTCCACGCTGCACCCGGCGCCGCTGGTCGTGGCATGACTTCGCCCCTCCCTGGACAAGGCATCATGAGCGACGACGGGCGCGATGCTGTTCATGCTAGTCGCAAGACGTCTCCCACCGGAATGGCCGACAGTATCGCTAGCCTCCCAGCAATGCCGTCCAAGTCTGTGCCTGGCACACCGTTCGGCTTTGGCGGAGTCGGTGGAGCTAAGAGGGCCACTGCGAACGACAACGTCGGCGACGGTAGCTTGAGCCACAACCAGAGAGGTTTCTCCAACCCTGATCTGGCTAGAGCTTTCGGCAAGGCCGGTGGTGGTTTCTCCATGAACGAGACTTCCAGACCCTACGGCGATGTCTACAACTCCATGTCTTTCTCGCCTGTCAACGCCAACATGCCCCACACTGCTGGTCCTGGAGGCTTCAACCAACAAGCTCCTGCTTACGACCCATACGGCTTTGATGACGATGGATACGGCTCAGGCGCTCTCTACCCTGGCGGTTCGATGGGCTTGAAGAACAAGCGGGCAGATCAGGACCGAGAATGTGAGTGTGTCAGCATGTAGCATATCATACAAAAGCACTAAACGTTGTCCATAGTCAACCGCTTCACCGGCGTACGCATCGAGGACTTGAAGGGCGAACTCCTCAGCTTGTGCAAAGATCAACATGGTTGTCGTTACCTGCAGAAGAAGCTTGAGGAGGGTGACCCCAAGCACCGCGACATGATCTTCAACGAGACATTCGGCCACTTCCCAGAGCTCATGACCGATCCTTTCGGCAACTATCTTTGCCAAAAGCTTTTGGAGTACTCGACCGAAGACCAGCGCTCGTCCATCATTGACTCTGTCGCCAACGATCTGGTTGGCATCTCGCTCAACATGCATGGTACCAGGGCAGTGCAGAAGATGGTTGACTTCCTCGCTCAACCTCGACAGGTCAAGCAGATCAGGACGTTGATCCTCGCTCTGAGTCTGAACGTCGTGGCCCTGATCAAGGACCTGAACGGCAATCACGTAAGTCACTCTGTATACATTCGAACTATTCAAGCTGATCGAAATGCGCTCTCAGGTCATTCAAAAATGCCTCAACAAGCTCATTCCGGAGGACAACCAGTTCATCTACAACGCTATTGCCGCAAACCTCATTGAAGTTGCGACGCACCGCCATGGTTGTTGTGTCCTGCAACGAAGCATTGACCACGCTTCGCCTGCACAAAGGATGCAGCTCGTCACTGAGATCATCTTCAACTCGCTCTACCTCGTTCAGGATCCTTTCGGCAACTACGTCATCCAATACATCCTTGATCTCAACGATGCAAGATTCTCCGAACCCCTCATTCGCACGTTCATCGGCAATGTCTGCAGTTTGTCGGTTCAGAAGTTCTCATCCAACGTCATCGAGAAGTGTGTCCGCGTGGCCGACCCCGAAATCCGTAAAGTCCTCGTTGGCGAGGTGCTCAACCGATCTCGTTTGGAGAAGCTGCTTCGTGATAGCTATGGCAATTACGTGATTCAGACCATTCTCGATTACTGCGATATCGGTCAACGCTTGGTGGTGAGTTTGGCGAGAGACAGCAGCGACATCATGTGCTGATATACTGCAGCTTGTCGAGTGCATCCGCCCCATTCTCCCCTCTATCCGCAACACTCCTTACGGCAAGCGTATCCA
>JALPBY010000114.1:0-49414 GCA_026538315.1 Cryptococcus sp. GC_Crypt_6
TGCTAGCTGTGCAGGAAGATTGGCGTCGAAAGCGGGATGGGCGTCCCCTTGGGGCCTAGAAACAAAAGAAAATGGGGTGTATGTGGCCAAGTCCTGCTTCTGGCTTTAGCGCCACGCCTGGCCTGTTTCACAGTCTGTGGTCACAAGGTCTCTGCGTGAACCACAGCGCATGAAAGATCCAACTGGACGAATGGTGCTCATAACCGCTTTACCATGATTGACGATTAGACGCATCTGAGTGACTGCGATCATGAGACTAGGCTCTTCTCCGCACAAGGTCAAAAGGAAGCCACGAGAATGACAAAGTACACAGCAAAATAGTCACAAGACCACACAGCGGAGTCGATCAACTCATTTATTGTGCCTATGCTTCTAGTGCGGTATAGTGTGTATAAAAGCACGATATACAAAGCGATCCGCTGCCTTACCATACCGTGTTGCAAATGACAGTCGAACGATCTCAGAGAACCACGATCGGTCAACGAATAAGCGCCTTTGATCGAAAACGGACAGCTACATGTATTTCGAGGGGCTAGGAGATGAGAGTTAAGCAGAACAGCTTGAATGAGATTCAGGCAGGTTTCGGGCAATCAATAGTGTCTGGCTTTAAATTGCTAGCTACAGCTCATACCGCAACGAAGAGCGTGGCATTAAGGCTTTTTTGCTTTGGTTTGATCAAAGGGGTCAATGTACATGCCTTTGAGCTCTTGAGGTCACACGACAAGCTAAGATGTTTTTAATGGGTCTGGAGCTCGCCTTACGCCTGATGAACCGAAGAAGATGTCACATAGCTTCTTTCTTACAATTATGCCTGATTGGGGAGGCATTGCCGCTGCTCCTTTACAAAGGTATATGACAAGCCTACCTTTACTGGATGTCCAGTGACCAGCTCATCGACGTTTAGGAGACGGTGGTGCCGAAAGCAAGCGAATGGCGGGCGGCATCGGCATCCGGCGCGGCAGATGGCGCCATCGTGCACGCCGAAGATGCATTGCATCATTTGAGTATCGAGTGAACTCGCTGTCCCCTAGACCATAACCAGAAGTCTCTTCTGAAATGCAAAAGGTTGTGCCCAAGAAGACTGGTTTTCATCGTCGTAGCATTTTTGTAATCCAAGAAATTGTCCCTGTGGCGCATGAATTGGGTTGTTTTATTTTCTCGTACTCGTTTGACTCGCAGTCTTGGTCCTCAGATGCGAGATAATTGCATCTGACAGTATCTCAGGCTATGCAATAGGCCTTTGGTATCTTTCTGGGGTCGTCCTTGAATTCAGATGCAACTATGCAACCGTCACAATAATTATAAATAAGGGTGATAACAATGGGTTCCTCGCCACCTGATACTGGCAGAGGTTGGGTGGCGATGTTTCATGTCAATTGAATCAACTTTTGATCGTTGCATCAACTTCATTGTTTTACTCCTTTCTTGTTCTTCCACCTTTTGCTTCACTCCTACTGGACAGTAGAATAGTACAACAACCCTAAGTTCCACACTAGCTGCTTAACGAGCGATCATCATGGCGTACATGATAGAGAGGCCATGCGGACGCCAAGATTGCACTGATACCGTCATCGGACCGCCAGGCATCTGTCACTTTTGCGGTGCGATTCGGTGTTCCACACATATGATGCATCCTTATCATAAATGCGATCGATATTGGGTGAGTCACATCCTTCCCTGCAATCTTCGAGCTGAAATGGGCGCTGCAGGCGGACGGGCGTAGCGACATCACTTCCGCACTACTCAAAGAGAAAACGGAAAACAAGGTCTGTTGTCATCAGACCCTGAGAGCAGAGGATACATCGTAAACTGACTCTCTTCTAACGTGAGCAGTTCGCAAGGACGCTCAAATCACTCGATTCCAAATTGATCCTCCAACAAGCCGCCGCCCTTCGCCCGGGTCACAAATGTAGGGTCCAGGTCCCCCGCCGTGTCAACGTCTTCGCCGTAGCGACGCACAAGATGTATAATGGGATGAATATACATCTCCCTCTCGAGTTTGACGATGGAGTCAAATGGATCGTCCGCGTTCGGCAAGCTCATGTGGGCGCTCCTCCAACCGAGATGCAAAGCATGATCACCAAAAGCGAAGTGGCGACTATGAAAATGTTGCACATGATCGGCCTACCTGTCCCGAATGCTTGGCTCCCTCCTACGCCCCTGTTCACAATCAAGGGAGATGGTGAAGCTGGTGAGTATGACGCGCTTCGGGATACATAGTGCTAACAGCAAGCTGTGCTGCGACCGACTGGCGCCAGCAGACTACTTCTTCACCGAGTTTGTCGAAGGTAAAGGCTGGCTTAACAACGCGCCGCTTACCGAAGGACAAGTGGACGACAAGATCGCCTCGAACTTCATTGAAGCTATTGCTCGAGCTCATGGGGTAGCATCCTCACACAAACTTGGCGTCAAGGGAATCGGGTCTCTTCAAATAGCACTGAACCAAGTTGGCAAAATGAAGAACATCATTGGGCCGCTACTCGGCGGGACCTCGACTTCTATCCCAGAACCTCCGTATTTCCTTGGACCTTTCACGAATCAGCAAGAGCGCTATCTCGCCGAGATCGATCATACCCTCTCTAACATTGTCGAGCAGCGGTCCTGGCAACGAATCCCAGTCAACGCTTTCCTCACGTTTCTGGCTGTCAGAGACCTTGTCTCTGCCAATGGCGAGCTCGCCAAGGTTGAATCGTCCTTTTTTATCAAACATGGGGACGATAAGAATGATCAGTATATGGTGCAGGACGATGGACAGCTCAATGGTATTATTGACTGGGAATGGTAAGTAACTTATACATATACTTGGATGCGTCATGTTACTGATCATTGTGTGATATCGCAGGGGATTCGTTACAACTAAAAGCGAAGCATTCGCGGCGCCACCAGGGCTCTACGGGTGTCGCGCTTATTATCAGGGACGCAACGACCTGACCATGGAGGAAGAAAAGCTTATGGCGTTTCATGAGAGATTCGGGCGGCCAGATCTCGCGAACTGCGTCAAGAACGGCCGGATCTATCAGAGATTGAGGGATATCTTCAGGCCAACTCCATCAGACTTTCCACCACCGATAGGAGCAGTCAACGGATTGCGAGCTGCTTTTCTGGGGGCGGAAAAGGCTGGACCGCCTTTCAAGACAGGCTTAGAGTGGCGACACTCCATCATCGAGCGATACTGCCATGACGAGAGGGTGCAAGAGCTCCTGAAGAGGGAGAAAGAGGATGCGCCGCGTAGGGCGAAAGAACGGACAAGATGTGAAAGGGTGCAGGCGAGGAAGAAGGCAGAGTTGGAGGAAAGGGAGAGAGCTGCGCACAAGAAGCAGAAAGATAATGTGCTTGGAGAAGGGAATGGCATCGCAGTGAATGGTAATCACCCAGAGTCAGGGCTGCCTGGACAGGCAACTGTGACTCAAGGAGATAAGAAGAAAGCAGCTCTCAGCGACAACAGTACATCCGTCAACGATGCCCGCCTCAACATCAGCTTCGGCCAGTTGCGGTAAGTCATTTCCCTTCAAGAACACAATCTGGACTAATAGCTGATCTTGCACACAGAATCGCCACTTAACTTTAATCATCTTTCGCACTGCTGTCTATTATCCTCTGAAGAACTTAGCAGAATGAAGGGAGCTTCACATGAAATTTAATTATCTGCATGTAGCCATAGCAAATCGTACCCAGCTACTGTATGTATCGTATGCGTCGGAGTTTGATGAACTGTGCTGTCTTCGCTGATACAGCACATGCTCCCTTATCGTAGAGAGCACACTGTTCCGCGTTGTTGATTCTCGAAATGTAGCTAGCTCCGCCGCAGTCATCCTGATTCTTTGACCATCGCAACGAGGTATCGACAATGCGCAATGCTCATACATCACGCATGCAGAATCGACCTATTGATACATATCATTGTTGAACCCCAATGACTGACCTCCATACTATGTGACATCCCCCTTCCCATCCTTCCTGTGAGTTGATCCGGGTTACCCAAACATACAAGTGGAATGAGAATATTATTACAAGCATTTCAACTATGAGACTGAAGCGTGAGGTACGTAAGATCGTGAAAAGGTACTACTTGATTTACCAATGGTATACAACATACTGCCGATATAGCAGATAGGCTATGCTGGGATTTGCAAATGAAAGGTCCAAACCAAAAGATGAGATGGAGTGAAGATAGGACACATCGTTGAGCCTGATCAGATTGGAGTTTGATGCGAGTGCGTGCCAGAGCCCGGTTCACTTCCGCCACTCGAGCCACTGGCGCTCAAGAGGAAACCCAATTTACCGAGACATTTGATCAAGTCCGCCTTGGATACGGGTTTAGCAAGGACAGCGGAAAATAGCGTGCCTTCCTCGGTAATGCTCTGATGTTGCTCGTACGACGTTGCGGCGATGACTATGGAAGAGTCAACATCTCGTCAGCACCGTTACAAGGCGGATCAAGATATAGTCAGATACTGACTCGGGGTGTTCTGATTGTGATTGTTCGTCGATCGAATCATCCGCGCTACCTGTTCACCATTGACCACAGGCATATGTATATCGCAGATGATCACATCAAAACCTGTTGTGGACGCTCTTCAGCTGCAAATCTCTAAATCAAGTGGGGATGTCCACTTACGGATACTGCCCATAGTCGCCGCCAGAGCAGCGGGACCATCATCGACGCAGATGCATCGACATCCCATACGAGTTAGAAGGGTTTCCAAAATCTGTAGTGATACGTCAGTTAACGAACTTCCAGCACAAATCTGATAAGTAACCTTTTGCGATATAGGATTATCCTCTGCTATGAGCACATCGAGTCCTCTATCAGGCAGAGCACCGCTTGACTGCCGGCTGTCGGGGCTGTCGGACATTACAGACGATGACGGCAGCGAGCCAACCTCAGCATTGAGCGAGACCTGTCTTCGTTGACGCCACAGCTCCATGCTGGTGCTGCCAGCACTAGAGTTGGATCCAGCTCTGATTCTGATAGGAGCAGAGTTGCGCCGAGCAAGGTCCGAATCATCTGTAGATTTGACTCGATCAAGAGCGTTAAGCTCTGATGGTCTGCGGAAATGCACAGGAAGGCTCGGCATCATGCCCGGAGTGGTGGGAGGTATGCTTGCTCGTGAAGGTGTGGACGCTGCTGAAGACGTGGAAGTTGTGGGTGATGGCGGACCGTTGAGAGCAGAGATATCGGATGGCTTGCGCATAGCTCTATCGCGGAGTTTCGTGGACAGGCTTCGGGGTCGAGCTCTGTGCACCTGAGCAGGACTGTCAAGCGTCTGGCCAATAGGAGCCATTGAGTCCACCCTCATCTTTCGGATGACATCGTCGTTCGCCTGCTTGAGTACCGGCAAGTTCTTGAAATTGAACGTTCCAAAGTCGTCCTGTTCGGCAATGTCGTCCACTACCGCGCTCATGTCCGTCGCAGCCGTTGGTGACACCGGCAATAGATCTAGCCCGATTTTGCTTTGTCTTTGTTTATGTACCTGAGGCATAGCATCCTCGTCCTGGAAAGTATGTGCAGCCCCTCGCGAATCAAAGTAATCGGTCGATTCCGGGTCTGTCACCTCTGGGACAAAGCTCGCTTCTTGCGTAGTGATGGTCTCCCAGTCGATAGGTGCGAAGAAGGCATGGCGTTTCACCTCATCCGCACCTCGCGCTCCCAACCGTTGTTTGGGATCAGAGCACATCAGCCTGTTCAGCAAATCCATGGCTTCGGGAGAGATTTCGATTTCGTCCTCGTGCCAGTCGATACGCCGAGAAACGATATTGTCGAAAACCTTTTCCGGTGTTTCCGCATGGAATGGCGGAATACCATATAGGAACTCGTACAATACTACGCCCAACGCCCACCAATCGACAGCCCTGTCATCCTGACCAATACCGAGAATGCTTTCCGGTGCAAGGTAGTCTGGTGTGCCGACGAATTTCGGCACCTCATGCCCAGTCACTGAAGGCGTATTCATGTCCCCAGACAACTTCGGCACTGGAGACAGTTGTCTTAGGTGTTTCGGGAAAAGACCAGCCGATTCCGAACCACTGGACTCATCTGCTGATATCGTATCGAGCGATTGCGCGAAATACGACTGGCTTAAATTGGATATCGGGGGAGCAGCGAGTAGCTCGGGCGAGATCATTGGCGAATCGTTCGAGGACGTGTTTGACACTGATCGAGCGACTGACGGTCGCGGTCTGGAGGAACCACGCAGAGAAGTGCCGCGAAGGTAAGCGGGTCTTGGACCACCAACTTGACGGTTGAGTAAACCGATTCGAGACAGACCAAAGTCGGTCAGTTTCAGGTGACCTCGGGCATCGATCAAAAGATTGTCCGGCTTGATATCACTAGACATCATAATCAGCTCGACATTCTGATGCTTTCACTACTTGACTCACCGGTGAACAATGTTTCGGACGTGCAGGTATTCCAAACCCAATACCACTTCAGCGGTATAGTTTCTTGCCCAATCCTCGCTCAAACCGCCAAGCGTTTTGACGAGACTCGCGCAGTCTCCACCATTGAGATACTCCATGACCAGATAAAGATAGTCTTTTGACTGGAACGAGAAGAATAGTTTGGCCACATATGGGGAGCTCGCTTGATTCATCAAGATCGTCCTTTCCGCTTTGACATTGGTGATTTGATTTTTGGCGATCATGTCCGACTTCTTGAGTGCTTTGATAGCGAAGTAGTCGCCCGTTGCGACCTTTTTGGCTAGGTATACGGAGCCGAAAGCGCCTCGACTGATAGGCTTGATAATCTCGAAGTCTTTGATCGAAGGCTGAGCGGCGCGCGGTTGCAACGCTGCCGAGGGGATACGTGGTGAGAGTGGACCATCTCGGAATGCGCGGGATGTTGACACACGTCGATGGTGGCCGTGCTTATCGCTGGGCACGAGAAGCGGTGATGACGGTTTGGACTCTGGTTTGGCGAGAGTCATGACAGGCGTAATCGCAGCTGAAGGTGCGATTGCAGGCGTAGCCGTGATTGCTGGACTCTGTGCAGGAGCGGGGGTGGGCGGCATTGTTGAAGCACCTGATTGCTCATTGAGTGCACCGGCAGGGCGATGAGGATGGCTTTGAGTGATAGGTAATCTGGCTTGGGGAGCGATTTTCCTAATGCCCGGAGGCGATGTTTCAGGTGCGTCTGGCAATAACGGTGCACTTTGAATCTCCATTGGCGATGCGCCACCTCCTGCACCGTCTGAGCCACTCTCCGACTGACTACCGTCTTCTCGTTCCGCCAAAATCTGGTTCACCTTGTCCTCCCACTCGTGTCTTGTTTTCTCCGAGTATCGAATCGTACTTTGCATCCTTGCGATAGCCTTTTGTTTTCGTCGCAGCTGGTCTTCTACGTGCGTGAAAAGCAAATTCAAGGCACGATCGCCGGTCTGTGGTCGCTGCCATCGCCTGATCCGCTGCAATCTCTCCTCTGACTCTGGCGTCAAGTACATCTGTACATTGAATGGAAGATCTGCCTCATCCTCCTGAACCAATGGTGTTTCGATCTCTCGAGCCGTTTTGAGGATGTTGATGACATCTTGGAGATGCTCGTGAGCGACTTTGCGGACCTCTATACCCTGCGGCATCGATAACATAGCATTCTCATCGGCGACGGCGATCGAGTCGGGCAGTGTGAAAAACAGCACACCCTGATACTGCGCAGGGTTATTTGGCGCGGCAACGTCGATTTCCTGATTTAGCTTGACAACAGTTTGCTGTAGGTCGTGCATACACTCGTTGGACGCCATGATTTCTGCTTCCAGTCGATGGACGGCATCGCAAGTCTCGTTGTGCTTTTCAAAGAACCAAGTGACGATTTCTCGTTCGCAAATACGGCAAAGAATAGCCTCATTGGAGATGATAATGTCTCGAGGGAAAGCTGCCTCCGTGATTGCCTCGGATTGGGTGGCTGCAACAGGCTTCAGAACCCACATGGTATGGGATGGCTCATTGTTCTCCCGCATGAGCATGCCAACTCCTTCGAGCTCAATGTAGACAGGACCAGGTTGTCGATCATCATGCTCATCATCCTCGAAGTCGTGCACTTCGAAGCGGAATCGGAGCTGTACGGTGTTGCCGTCGTCTTGGACCAGCTGCTGCGTCGCTTCAGAGAAGACACTCGCATCGGCGGGAGCAAGTAGATCGGTGATGGGATGTTCAAGTACATCTTCGGGATCACGGCTGAGGGCATGTCAGCAAAAGTCTCCTGCTACAATGCGACTCGCTTACCCAATGACCTCCATGATCGCATCATTCACATATTCGATCTGCTCCCCATGCAGACTCAACTCCATGACAATGTTGACGCTCTTCGCGTGTTCCGCCAAAAAGCGCAAATCTTCAACTGCCTGAGCCTTGGGCGTACCCACCAATGGTCCTGTCGCGGTCTTGGCGGTGAAAGGTCCAGAAGAGTCGGGAGACGGTAAATCAAGAATATGTGCCGAGACTGGTTGATCTGGTACTGACAAAGTGACAGAGGCCGGCGAACGTCGAGGTTCACTCAGAGCTGCTTTGAATTCCTGATCGAATCGCTGTTGTTCCTCTCTTGAAGGCTTGACGACGAACAACAGTGGCTCGTTCTCATCTTCTTCGTCAAAATTCCAGAATCCCTTCTCCGCCTCCCACCAATCGATGACACGACTCAGGTTTGCGACCGCCATCAGAATGTCGACGTACCAGTAACGCCCAGGCCAGTCTTCGTGATCATCCCACATTTGACCAACCTTTTGCAGCTTCTGGATACAATCTGCACACGTATCCGAACGAGAAATGATGGCGTTGACACTCGAGTCACTGATTTCAGTGGCCAGAACGATGAGGACTTGTAGGGCTTCGAGGAACAATCGGTCTCCATCAGCATTGTCTTGCGCCTGAGATAACGCATAACCTCGAAGAGGCATTGGAGATCTCGACCGGGACGTCGACCGAGAGCTAGATCCAGAAGGAGGCTGTTCCAGAGCGAGTGACATGTTTCGACCAGGTCGGGCATAGTTTCTTGGAAGAGCGCTTGGACGTCGACGACCAGATGTTCGGTTGGGACTACTCGGTAGCACCGTTGTCCGTTTCGTAGGGCTCGTTGTGGGTCGTGAAATCGACGGACGACGACTCGGACCTCGCGACGATGACACTGAATATTCTGTTAGCTGGTCCGATGTACCCATGGAAGACGTACCAGCTCGAGACCGCGGACCCTCTGTCTCAAGGCGTTCACCAGCTTCACTTTCGGTATCGTTGTCATCTATCAAAGGTGATTCGTGAATATCGAGAGATGCGAAGTAATCGGTTGGGACAGTCTCCTGGAGTTGATCTTCTTCGTGTTGCTTTTCCACATAGCTTGTGATGGCATCGATTGTCTTTTTCAGTGTAGCGTCACAAGCTTCTTTCGCCGCATTCAGACGGTGCCTTACGTGGCGCCGCACTGAAGCGATAGTAATATCCGCACCTGGCGCAACGGGTTTGTTCTCCTTGTTCTCTCTTTCTTGTTCATGCGGTGCTCCGAGGGCATATATGGGCGAAGGAGTCTGGTCCCATCGTGGTACGCCAGGAGTGAGACCAGGACCGAGCGATTGACCATATGAGGAGGAACGAGACGTGGCCTGACTTGGACGATCGAAGGCG
This sequence comes from Cryptococcus sp. GC_Crypt_6, assembly GCA_026538315.1. Classification (NCBI taxonomy): domain Eukaryota; kingdom Fungi; phylum Basidiomycota; class Tremellomycetes; order Tremellales; family Cryptococcaceae; genus Cryptococcus; species Cryptococcus sp. GC_Crypt_6. Next base: position 9,607 of record JALPBY010000114.1, read on the forward strand.
CCAGATCCAAGTGGTACCATACGAGGACCTGATGACCCGCCGGATTCACTAGTGCGAGAATGCGGCTGAGTAAGCACATTCGACTCAAGCTCCAGTCGCAAATTTGGTTGACGTCGCCGTGATTCTATAGAGCTGCTGACTCGGCTACTCAGGAGTGATGATTCTTCTTGCACCGTGGAAGGATGGCGGATTGGATGCGCAGGTAGCTGAGCGGGAATCGCAGTCTCGGAAGAGGACTGCCTTGATAGACGGGCAATGTCTGCAGAGGTCGAACCAACGATACTGGCGCTGTCTTGCAAGCTGCGTGGGTCGTAATCAGCAGGCCGAGATCGCAACTCAGCGTGCGAGGTTGCTTGGCGTAGTGACTTGGCAGAGTCCCGGCGAATCGGTTGAGGAGCCAATAATGCTGCTGCTGGAATAGGGAGAGAAGGGATGTCGCTGGTTCTTCTCGAAGTGGGTGCAGACGGTATGCGGCCTGGGCGATGCGAGGTGGGATTGCTTGATTTGCGGGGTTGGGGATGTTGGGATTCTGGAACGAAGTTGCTCTTCACCGCATTCCACCAGCCCTCCATTTTATAGACCAGATTCTTCTTTTTCTTGCCAGACCCTCCACCTGAAGTCGACACATCGGTTTTTACAGAACTGCCAGAAGTCTGCCTGGGACGTTCGAATATGTTAGTCCTTTTCTGCATGGGCGACACTTTGGGATCGATCAGCGACAACGAGGACCGTATCGACAAGCTTCGACGCCGAAGCGATCCTTGGAGGGACTGTGGAGCAAAATCGTCCCTTGAAGTCGTCGGGCTCAAAGCTATAGCGCTTGACGCGTCGTAATTGGGTGTAGGCGTGATGTCCAAATCTTGCGAAGGCCGAGCTGGCTCCTCTGGTATGGGAGCAGTTGCACCAGACCGAAAGTCTCCGTAACCTTCATTGCCTTGAACATCTTTGCCCTTGGCAGCCTCTGCTTCCGCACGTATTTTCTCCTCCTTATAGCGCTTGTAACAGTCCATCCAATCGATCCACTCTATTCCCCCCACGGTTCCACTCGCGCTGCTCTGCCTTTCCATACCACTGCCCCCAGCTGCACTGAACCGTGCAGGTCCTGCATTCGATTGCATCGATCCTGTTCCGAACGACCGATCGTGAATACCGGGGGATGAGGGAGATGCTTTGTCCGGAGATGCTTTGTCCGCAGAAAGGGTGACCGCTCTGCTCAGTTCATGCATTCCGATCGGGATAGGAGGAAGATCTTCGCCCGGAGAAGACGCAGCTGTAGGGGACTGTTTCAGACCCCAATGAGCTTGACGATTTGCACGCGGACCCGCGAGCATCGCAGGGGCACCCGTGGTCGTTGACCGATTGAATGCTGGCGGCAACAGACCCTCACCGCGGTCACCCTGCCAATGATGATAAGCGATTGCTGACCCAAAGCGACGCAATCCACTTACTTGACTCCCTGCACTATTAGGCCGCCAACGTTGCAACTTCGCCTGTCTGCTCTGCATTATCATACTCGCATGGCTAGCTGCATCTCCATGCCCCGGGAAGCCAGCAAGATCCATCGCGATGCCTCTTTCCGTAGCAGATCTTGTGCGACTAGGACCAGCAGGTATGATGCCTGGCGTCACGCTATCAGAATGGGTACTGGGAATATGGATTGCGGTCGCAGGGGGCAAGCTGAGTCCCAATCCGTAAGATCCCGTTTTCGGCGATGTGGCCGAAGGCTGTTCTTCCGATTCTCCTGCCATCGGCCATTGAGGAGGCGAGTCGGCCAGATTTGCCAGATTTGCAGTCGCGGATGGCTTGAAGGCTTCATGCATGGAAGTGCGATACCGGTGATGTTTTGCTCCACTGGAGAGACTCTGAGCTAGGCCGGCAGCCTCAAGGGGAAGGGACGGGCGAGGCCGAGGTGCTGTAAGAGGCAGCGATGATTTGAACGAGGACGGCGGCGCAAGGCTGCCAGAGGACCAGCGTGAAAAGTCGCCTTGACGGACGGGAGCTGTTGTAGGCGGAGTGACTTTTTCGTTGACAGGCGAAGAACTTCTCAGCCCCGCAGGTGTAGATGGAACGGACAGAGTGGGACGTCCTTTGCCCAACTCTTGTGCAGACGTCAGGGATGTCCTAGGCGCTGGCGGAGGCATCGAAGAGAAATGAGAAACTTGTCGCGAGGTAGGCGGAGCCATCGTGCCAAATGCAGGTGTCCGGGACTCTGGGGAAGGATTAGGCGTCGGTACCGACGCGGTGGTGTTGTTGGATGGTGGCGATGAACCACGCGGGGGAGGCGTTGCTGCAGACCCCTTGATCAGCTCTGCCGCCAATCGGACACTGGTAGGCACTCGATTAAGACGTATTGCTCCAGTGCCAGTCGACGCTGACGTGAGGGCTGACGAATTCTCGCTCGCCACGCTAGTTGACGGGGTCAAGGAGGATCCAGCGTCTGATGTTGAGGCCCATGGAGAGGGCAAGGGATTGAGAGGCGAAATCATCGAGGCCGATGTGGATAAACTGGCCATGGCCTGCGAGCTGAAAGAATTGCGGTTGCCGCGTACGACCGGCATCTGACGTGATTCGACAGAGGAAGGGTTGAGGAACTCCGATGGACGACGTTGTCTCGATGGACTAGCGTAATAGAATCGCGCGAGAGTCAGTGTGCCGACGCGATCCCTTTCAAAAAGCTACGACTCACCTGGCTACAGCCACCGGAGCTGTGCGCTCCCTTTCTCTTCGAGGACTAGGTGGTCCCATTGGCTCCTTTGACCTTCCTTTGTCTTTCAGGCTGCCACCACCACTGCCAAGCGATGAACCTGATATTGATGAACCGTCCCAATTTGCATTCCACCCCAAACCCAAAACATTCGTTTCCTTTGAGGTGTCATTGACAGCGGAGGGGATGACGATCGCTCGTCGAGGCGACTCATCCGCCTCAAAGGTACTCCCCAGCTCTGGACTACCAAAGGCCAGAGGACTTGCATCGGATCCAGGAGCAGCCACGACAACGCTCGGATCTGTAGAACTTCCACTGCTGCCGCTTCTTTCGCGCGAGGATGTCGAAGACGTATCACTCGTATGGGCTCGGGTGATGCTTTCGAATCGACGAGACGCTGGGTGAGTAGGTGATTCTTTTTTGGTGGTTCTAGGTGGAGACTGCTTGGAAGATGGGACAGGCAGATTCCCTGCTAACGCAGAACCGCTACCAGACCTCTTGTTTCGCATCAACAGAGTGCTTGGCGTCATTATCTGCGGACGTGAAGATATGACTGGGCTCGGCGGATGAGAGCTGATGTTTGGTATAGGGCTGGAGGCGCGACTTCCAGCGGTGACCGGACTTGCTGTGCGGGGCCGTGACAACGGTTCCATTGAACGTCGTGGTGTCCCGCTGCCTCCAGAATGCGCCGGCGAGTATTGCCCGCTGACCGGACGCTGACCGATTCCAAGCCCATCTTCAGAGTTCGTAGGTGAAGAATGTGAGGAGGACGACGAGGTATCCGAATTGAGGGGTACAGTGATGGCTTGTGCTAGGGGCGAGGGGAATGATGGGGTCGCAGCAAAGGAAGCTGGATGTTTCCTGTGGGTGAAACTTTGGCCCGCTGGTGTAGGTATAGGACTGAGAATGATTGGGCCGGACTGCGTAGGCACTTGTAGCGTAGGTGGAGCTAAAGGAGAGGAGGACGTGCTGGAAGTTGCACCAAATTGCAAGGGGTCACCGGAAAATGTAGGTGAGTGGCGTGGAGATGGTGATGGATCCGAGTTCGAATCGCGATCTCTGTCCTCGTCGAGGAAGAAGATGCCGCTGGACATGATGTGCGTATCTAGTGCGAGATGCGACGTGAATAAGGATGTGCACGTAGAGAGGGACAGGTTGAATGACTCACCAACGCCTGACGCGCTCCGGACGGTATCCTAAAGACGTCCACACAGCTCCACCTTGATGTACCAGAGGTGTATTCTCTTATGTCGTATGCGTCTACCAATGATGAAGTGTGAAGAAAGAGTCGAAGTGAAGAGCACACGCGTTCGCTAGGCGAGATTTGGGAGGCTGCTCTCCCAGCTTCTTTGAAACACGTTGGAAGGGAGGTAAAAGACGTCACAATGTGAGATGGAGGTTGAGCCGTGTCGAATGGCCGGAGTGTGTCTGAGGCGGTGGTGGGCGGGGAGCTGCGAATGCGATGTTTCGAGGTTGATTCAGCGACGTTTGACATGTATGACTTTCTGGGACCCCCAACGGCTATCCGGCGGGCCAAGAGGATGCAAGGCGGATATGGCCGTTTGAATCGGTACTTACCTCTTTGTTACGACAAGGACAAGCCTATGCATCCGCTTCCCCTACCGACCTGACATGTTGCTTTGCGAGAGTGTCCTTGTATGAGAAGATAGCTGAAGGTAACAGAATGGTGTATCTGATAGGTATGATGATATCAAAAGTCACGGTTGTCAGTGATGGCGTGTGGCAGTAGTATCCTCCACTCTCACCCTGTCCCTGTCACTCTGCGCAATAAACGGGTGGCGGAACCAATTCTCAAACAGCCTCACCTCGGCAAGTGACTTGCAGGAAAGCAACGCAGCTAGCGCGACTTATGGTAACTTCACAACCGAACAAGGAGCTGCGAAGCGTAGTGACCAGAATAGAAAGCGTACCAATTGTATCATAGTAGCTCATCCTACTCCTCCCCCGTTCATTCACCTCTTCGCTTCTAATCAAAGTCTATGCTAGTGTCAGCCTATTTACGTAAAGTCAGTCACAGAGATTAGTTGGATCTGGCGTATGACGGAAAGCAAGCCTGCTCTTCTTCTTGGTTTGTCACATGACACCTTTTTAGTCTACCAAAACGTTATTGTTGGTATTACGGCCGAATGTCTTCATCACTACGACTGAAGCCACACAAATCTATGGGGATGAGAGGAGACGCAGTGTGCACATGACTCATGCATCAAAAGTGTTAGTCACTCCTTCGTCGTGCAGCATATTCCAAGTATGTTATTACCGCAAAAGTCCTACGTCTTGTCGTCCCTCACTTTCCATCTGAGCGCGTCCAATGTAGCCTTTGCATCTACAGCAGAACTGTGTCCGAGATCCGACGTACGATCTTGGATAAAGTAACCCAGCTTCTCTTTCACTCTGAGTACGAGTTCATCATCAGCCTCGTAGTCACATTGCAAGGGGGAAATCGATTTGACTCACATATCTCGCAACGCTCGACGGTATGGCGGACCTTTGTCGTGCGGAAACACCTGGACTCTTCTTAGCTCTCTTGACCTTGTATGACAGAAGCTGAAGGCAAACAGAGGACATACCACGGCAGTATCAATCACTTTGTCATGTAATAGCCGTAATGCGCGCAGATCATTTTCCAGTCTAAAGGTAGCGTCAGCTGACACATCATCGAGACAGACTGTACGTAACTCACCCATGTCCCACAATCATGGTTTCCCTGCCTATAAACATGCACGCTGCCGCGCGCACGGCTGGAAGGTCCATGATAGCGCTCTCGAGCTGACCTGGTGATATACCGGAAAAGCGGGTATTGACATCCCTACGCATAGAGCAGTGTAAGCTGGGAACTAGCACTAATCTTAAGAAAAGCGCTCACAGGATTGGCACCTTTTGCCTTACGAGCTCATCCAGGAGGATCTCGCCGTTCTCATCGACGATAGTCACTCGGCCCAAAGAAGTGCCAGCGGTGGTGTCTGCCTCTCTGATAATCAGCTGCCGTTACCTTTCGGTTTCCATATCCAGCTCACAAATCATCTCGCAATCCATGCCCACCACCTCTACGCCGTCACCAGAGACCTGACTATCCTCCACGCACTTCTTCACTGTCTTGAAGCCTATCCGGGAAGCGAGCTTCTTGTCGTCTTCGTTATCGCTGAAAACGTGTATACCTTCTTCGCATCCCTGTTCTCCCCTTTCTCTTCCACAGCAAGAATATATCCATTTCCTCCTTCCTTCCACGCGTTCTGGAGCTGTTTTTCCATAGTGGTAGCGACATTCGCCGAACCTCTCGTCGAGCTTGTCGGCGGACACGACAAACTGAACCTTGCATCGATTGCAGGTCTGGGTTGTACCTTCTGCACTGGGTTCTTGACCTGTTTCAGAGCCGACGAGACTTTCATCTCTTGGATCAGGATAGCGCCATGTCGCATAGTCATCCAGCGGAAGGCAGTATTGCGCGACCGCTTCCCGGTGCAAGCGACCAGCTTTCTCCTTCTCTGCAGCTTCATGAGCGACTCGAGATTCTCTGACTGTGCCGATTGACGGGTGAGGTATGGTGTCTGGTGGTGGACGACGGGAGATGGAGACTGCGGCATGGTGTATGGCGGTCTTGTACGTTCTGAGTGCGGTAGACGAGGATGATATCTCGGCTTCTTGGGTCAGAGCCGACTGATGAGCCAGTTCAGGGGATTGAGGGAGTATAGCCGTATACTGTGATGACGAGAGTCGTGATTAGAGACAATAGCGTAGGGTAGGGTTGTTATGCGTGCTTACAAGCTTCGCGTACTGCGTATACAGGGTTTGTACTGCAGAATGTTTAGCTTCGCACACCTTAGTTCTGGCTCGGATGACACTTACAACCTTTTTGCCGGTCTGTTCGAGGTTGCGGTGACGGTTTGCTTTGCAAGGGCAGCATGGGTGGTTGACCTTGTCTTATGGGATGTGGGGCTGGCGCTCTTGGCACAGCAGGCTGCCATCATACATCAGCTACACATGTTGAAGATGACAGCCGAGCTAGTATGACGCACGACTGCTATGGTTGAAGACACTGGAATAGCTTTAGGTGCACTGCCTGCAGATGGCGCACTTTCGGTCTTCCCGTTTGCAATAGCAGCTCGCTTCGCCATATGGTTGCTCTCGTTCACCTGCCCAGCGTTTCTCACATTATCGCTCGCACTAGCCTTCCTCTTCGCAGGGCTAGCTGTTGATTTGTCGAGTGGTGTCGATGTGTGTTCGGCACGTTTTGCCGAAGACGATTCGCCGTGGGAGAAGAAGCATCGTGGTCGACGACAGGTGGGGTCCGGACACCTTTCCGCGGACAACAACCCAAGGTTCGAAAACATCTCTCGCTCCCTGTACGCTCCTGTCCGCCACCCAGCGATTGTCGTCGATGACAGAGGATTGGACAGCAGGGAAGGAGGAGGATACATGTTGTAAACAGATTCTCTTCGAGTAGTTCCATTCCAGTGATACAACGGGAGCCCCGCGATTGTTTGACCCAAAATCAACAGCTTCAAAAACGATCTCAAAACCCATCTCTGTCAGGATTTAAAACCCACTACATTAGACTAGCAGAAGATGATCGCAGGCAGCTCTACCTGCGCCTCAGTAAGGTCAATAGCACGATGTGCAGTGCCTTCTCTGAGGAAAGCTCGGGTCAAGGCTCCCGCGTCGTATCTAAAAAGAGCTCAATCCACTTCGACGGTTGTCGAGCCAGCTCAAAATGAACTGGCCAAGATAATCCGCGATTCGATCAAGGTACATCGCATTGTCGCCATCACTGTTCAGTGAGTTTGGTGCTGATTAGTAAGCGTAGTCCACAGGACCGATTCCGGTCTCGCGATATATGCAATTCTGCCTGTCACACCCTGTACACGGCTACTACTCGAAGGGCGATGTATTCGGTCAGAAAGGAGACTTTATCACTTCTCCTGAGATCAGCCAGATTTTTGGCGAGGTGAGGCATGCATTCTGCATCTCATTAGAATATGTACACAGTGCTGATATACATACATTGGTGTCCAGCTCGTCGCAATATGGTTTTTGACCCGATGGATGGAGGCGGATTCGCCGGGAAGAGTCAGACTAGTAGAGCTAGGTCCCGGAAGAGGGACTCTGATGGATGACATATTGCGTGTGAGCCCCATACTACTTGATTGAGTCTCACAATGTCATAGAGCTAGCTGACAATTTCTTATGTATCTGTCATCGCCATGCTTCGATCACAGACCTTGTCGAACTTCCCTGGGATAGCAAATGCTTTACGCTCAGTCCATTTGGTGGAAAACAGCGAAGGCATGCGAGCGGTACAAGCGCGGACTCTTGGACCAAGAGCCGAGGCAAAAGCAATAGACCTACATTGGCATAGCGGGATTGACGAGGTTCCCGAAGGTACGTTGTTATTGGCACTCAGACCCATGCCCAAAGTAGTTGCGATATATTGCCGTGCTGACTTCCATATGTTGATAGTCGATGACGAATTCACGATGCTCATCGCTCACGAGTTCTTCGACGCTATGCCAATAAACACGTTTGAGAAGACGGACGCTGGATGGCGAGAGGTGATGGTGGATAATGATCCAGCATATACGACTGGGTGAGTATCGCGACTTTATCGGCCTGTCTTGTCAGCGCGTTGCGCCAACAACATGATTAACGAAAGTTATTGTAACAGCCTCAAAACTCAATCATCTCCATCAGGACTTCGCTTGTCCTTGTCTTCCGTTCCAACCCCATTATCAACAGTCCTTCCAGCAACATCACCACGATTTACCTCTCTCCCTAGGGGATCTAGAGTAGAAATCGCTCAAGATTCATGGAAGATCATGCGCCGTGCTGGAGAACTGCTTGGAAAGGGAAAAGCTACTGCTGGGGCTGGAGCTGTTGGCGGTTGTGGTCTCGTAGTGGACTACGGAGGAGATCGGGCATATGGTTCTAGCTTCAGAGTAAGTGTGACCATCATGACAACACCCCGCTGTTTTGCATGTCAATACAACAATGCTGATATAACGAATAGGCGTTCCGCAATCACAAGATCGTGGACGTCTTCGACGATCCGGGCAATTGCGACTTGACAGCGAACGTCGACTTTGCCTACTTGCGAGAATCGCTGGCTGGGGCAGGTAAGCCTTCTCTCCTCCTGGCCAAGTTGGCGTATGCATACTAAAGTATATACGGTGTTGCAATAGCCACTCCGCTCAATCCTATACCGCAATCGCAGTTCCTGCTCTCACTAGGCTTACAACCGCGATTACGGAAGTTGCTTGCTTCCGCCACACCGGAAAGACAAGAAGACATTCGTAAAGCTGCTCAAAGACTTATAGATCCGATAGGTATGGGATCGCAATACCAGGTCATGGGCGTTGTCAGTGGGACGCAAGAGCTCAAAGAGGAAATATACCCCTTTCCGCTGAAACCTGTAGAAGCGGAGAAACAAGTCGCTAGTAGAGTGCTGAAGCCTTGATAGCTTCTGACGTCAAGAGTGAACGTCAATTCATATGGTACACCGGATCCGAGTGAACGAACCATTCAATTCAGCATGCATGACAGGTTTTGAATATTGTTCCGCGTCAATGTATACGGTATTCAATGCGAAATCATCATGTCCCATTGTATGCCACATTCATGCTATTTATGTCATTCATGCCACTACAGTATGCCATCATGCCACTTAATTCATTCAGTCCATTCACAGATTCGAGTCGGAAGACATGGCCAAGCTGTATATGAATACGTCCATCCGCTGTCAAAGCTTTCTTTCCTCACCTTTTTACTTTTCAACTTCCTCACAATTCTACAAGAAGCGTCACAATCACTACTCTCGCTCCACCTTATACTCTTTTCAACTATTCTTCACTATAGTACTCATTCTTTCCCGTCGTACCAGAATGATGCTTCTATCCTCATTGTGGTCGATGCTATGGTTCGCCACCAAGGCCGAACCACCAACGTGCTTACTTTGTGGCAGAGTCGTTTGCAAGGGACATTATGACTGTCCGAATATGACCATGGCAGAGGTGAGACATACCAGCACGTCTGATATTATAGTAGCTCACCTGATGTCCGACTATAGTGGGAGGCGCTGACTGCCGACCAGAAGTACGACGAGAATGAGGTCATCGACGTGAGTTGCAGGTCTGCTGCGTGGATCTGCACACTTGCACAGCTGATCCGTGCGTTTGCAGAACGCGCTTGAACTATCTCGAATTCTTCTCGCTAAGGCCGAAATCGTCGCGCAGGCGGACTCCCTTCGACCTCGACATCGCGCCACAATGGATCTGCCTCAAGAAAGCCAAGACCTTATTGGTGGCGGTATGAACGTGATTATCCCTCTAATTTTTGGCGATGGTGTCCGTTGGGTCGTCAAAATCAAACGAAACGCGCCTAACTTGCCACCTGCTGAGGCACTTGGGGTCAGGGTCGAAAGCGAGGCAGAAACGATGAAGTTTCTCAGAGCGGTGGGTCTTCCGGTCCCAGCTGTGTGTGCCTCGATGGCCCGCCGATAGGTATTCCCAGGGCAATGGTAAGTTTCGGTGATTGGGTGAGAGGGCACACACTGACAGTCTCGCGATATGCATGCAGTCGACCTCCTTGACTACATCTTCATGGATTTTGTGTACGGAAAACCTATGGAAGAGGATTTATCCCTGTACACGGAACAGCAAACGAGGAGGCTTGACTACGATCTCGCCAAATTCCACATCCGCTTAGCCGAGCTCCCATTCCCTTTGAGCGGTAGCTTGCAGCCCGCTAGTCAGAGCACTAACAACGAGGCAGGCAGCGCGGGCGCAGCGTCTTTGGTCGGTCCATTGATCGACTTCTGGAATGTTCGCGAGTTGGACTGCTCAGCTCAGGCCTTTGGTCCCTTTCGCTCCATCCGGGACAAGCATCTTGCGTCTCTCGAGCAGATCCGGGGCCAGATGGCCAAAGGTCTCATGTACAGCGATGAGCCTGTCCTAGCGTATATTTCCAACTTGGAGATGAGTCAGCTGGTTGAAGAGTATGAGCATTGGGGCGATCAGAGCGCATTCTACCTTCGACACCCAGATCTCAAGCCGGATCAAATTATGTTGGCAGAGGATGGAAGCATCGTGGCTATTCTTGACTGGGAATGGTACGTGTCTATCCGTCAGCCGCCTCTGCCCCCACCTCTGTCACACAGCAATGTAGCCTCTCTGACAGACTGGTATATACTTTAGCACGTCCACTACGTCGAAAGCACAGGCATTCTGCCCTCCTAATCCGGGATTCGATACCTCGAGTTCAAAAGGAGATGACGCGAACCCCAAGGAAACTGGCATCTTTGAAAAGGCCCTCATCGACGAGTTCGTGGCGCAAGGCCGACCAGATCTCGCCGAGTGCATGAGGAATGGCCTAGTCAACGAGAAATTCGACTTTATCGGTGATTTCCCTACTCTATACGACATGGATGACTTGAGAGAAGCACTCGGCAAGAAGAGGAAGGACTTCAAGTCGAAGGAGGAGTGGGCGACGTGGGGCAAAAAGGAATACGCAAGTGATCGCGGATTTCAGGGATTGTTGATGTCCATCATCGCGGAGCCAGAGAGGTTCGAAGCAGATATCGTTTGAGTGGACCTAAATCGTAGGTTTTGAATTTTGGTACGGCGATCGTCCTCAGCTTCTGATTGTCTCAGCGCATGTCATATCATATTGTGCTGTATCTGTAACCGCAAGTATCGATGTTCGATGTTAGATGTACCTTGTCATGATTGTTACATATGCATTGAGGAAGGTCTTTCGTCCCACCCATAAGAGTCTCAGATGCGCTGCGACCCGAGATCTAAAAGAATGCCACGTTCTCCCTGCCAACGATGGGTGCGCATCGACAACAGACAGACCAATGTGTTCCTCTTGATTGAGTTGCGTCATACAGCACGCCCAAACCACTCATCGTACCCATTCACGCTTCGTGGCATTCGCCTTTGGTTTTCATTATCCGAATGGTAGCCACAAACCAACATGAATGGTATTCATTCATCTTGCCTGATCAACTTCGAGGACGGAAATCCACCAGGTGGGATTCAACGATCTCATAATTTGCATGCGACAGGAGAATCCCTTGGCTCTCCTTTTTTGCAAACTGAGGTCTATTCAGACCATGTGAATGAGACTGCCCCACAAGCTGACTGCCTTACTTCGCTTTGATCGGTCAGCCAGTGAACATCGTCAATGGTCAACGAGTCGAAGTTCTCCTGACAAAAAAGGCATTAATGTGGCTCCTTACTTGTTCAGTCGGTCCCCACCACCTCTGAGCCTTCATTGAATCAATGCAATAGCACTCGTGAATGGCGACTTCCCCCAGCGGTGCAATGGCGTTGGCACCGTTCCCTTCTTCCACGGTATAAATGACTGCTTCCAATCCCAGCCCTCCATCTTTCGCAACTCTCCCACCAGCTCCTCCTCCGCCAAAAGCTCCCAACCATCAAACGTTCTCGCAGATCAACGCCACCGTCACAGACGCCAACGAGAAAACCCACTCCTGCACCTTGATACTACTATTGATCAAAACAGAACCGTATCCCTTTCACCATCATGTAAGTCGTCCGGCTCTCCTGTCGATAAAGCTAAAGACATTCGTGACAGGCCTTGGAAGGGTTGGACCATATTCGGCGGGTTCGGCAAGAAGGACGCAAAAAGCCACAAAGGTTTCCGCAGTGGCGGTCATGGCGCAACGAAGTTTTGTAACAGGCCAAAATGCGAGGCCCGGATGCCGCTCAACATCCCCTTCTGCAGGAAGCGTGAGTACTTAGCGCATCTGGCATCAAGGTAGCGAGAGGAGCTGATACATAGATCCATCGTTTTAGACCGCCGACCCAAATTCTGATTTTGGGATCCGCCTCGCACCTCAAATTTTCCAGATCGAGATGCCATTGAGAATGCTGCCTTAAAAAATGGACACGTTCCTAGCCCTTGTATCTTGTAATTAATTATGCATCGTACTGGCTTGCTATTCTATCGTGTTCCAGGAGTGAGAGGGAAGAGCCAATGAACGTCAATGCGCTTGCTTGTCCTATCACCTTGTATGGAGCAAGAACCCAATCGCCAATGATCGTCATTGGGAAATAAAATTTCAATGTGAATGAATGGGGCAGCTGTTTCAGTCCATCGCGCTCGTCAACGTATATGATGAAAGAACCTTGAATTCGATCACAATACAGAAATCCGTCATTCACCGCCATCCTTCTGATGTTGCCTCCCCAATCTGTATTGACTCGCTTTGATGATAGGTCATGGACACCCAATTGAATCATTTCATCATCTGGGGCGATGTGGCACATTCACAGGCTGATATCCGCATTTCCCATTCAGGCCTCTAAGAATTTCGAGTCGGCCGTTGCCACTTAGTTGGGGCGAGCGGCTGTATAAGTGTAGGTGGGATGTAAAAGCTAACTCGCTCTTCTTCTGTCATTCTGCATAACAGACCACAACTGCGCTTGTTCCGGACGCCCATTTCATCATAGCACTACCAAAATCGTTTTGCTCAGCGCCACCCGTAATTGCGCTGACCATCTCATTTTAACATGGTCCTCAATTGGTTGCCACTGCTTCGCGACCTAATCGCGCGCCCTAAGCCGAACTTCCTAACGGCTTGCAGAGAGGGTGATGAGGATGTAAATGCAGATGCAAGCATTGTGAGTACAAAACCTATGCTGATCGGCTGATCTTCCATTCGACAGCAGTCGGCCACGCCGCCACTCGACACTCAAGAGGCCCAAGTGAGCTGGAGAGAAGATAGCAGATTGGACCGTCACTGATATCTGATTCGCAGAGGAGGTCATGCATTGATCGAGTCATTTTGGTCCAAAGTCAAATCGTGGCTCAAGCGGAGCGGCTACGTCCGGGCCATCGCGGTACTATGGTAGTACCAAAGGATTACGACGATGTCTTGGGTGGTGGTCTGAACATTATATTTCCCATCAATTTCGACGACGGCGTAAAGTGGGTTGTGAGGATCAGACAGGACCATCTCACTCCATCGCCTGCTGATCTGGAGAGATTGGTGCTCGAAAGCGAAGTCGCCACCCTCAACTTCCTCAAATCTGCTGGGCTGCCCGTTCCAGGAGCATACCTGCCCGACGAGGCCGCAAAGAGCTCGCAAAGTGAAAGTTAGTCCTACTCATAGTCTCGATTTTGGGTTGGCTGATGGTCTGTACACATTTCAGCAGGCATCGAGTTGGACTATTTCTTCATGGACTTCATGCCAGGAGAAGCCCCGAACGGACACCTGCTCAACGGGCAGTACACTTCCAAACAACTGAAGCGCACGATACACGATCTTGCCAAATTTCAAATCCGCTTGTCCGAACTTCCGGTGACTCAAGTAGGTAGTCTCTCGCCTCGGAAGACAGGCGTGTCCACCACGCAGGATGAGCTTCCGACTTCGGCGGAAGTCGGTCCTTTGCTTCCCCTAGACTGGTATTGGCATCATATTCGGGCGAGAAGTATCCGGCCCCTTGGCCATTTTCGTTCCCGCCAAGAAAGCTATATGGCTATGCTAGATGATATCCTTGAGGAGATAGCAAAAGGTCGACTTGGCGGTCTCGACGTCGAGGATCCCGTCTACTACTATATCACCACTCTGGAGATGAAGCGATTGGTTCAGGAGTATCAAGGCTGGGATCAGCAGCCTGCTTTCTACTTGAAGCATGGCGATGGAAGCTATGGACAGATCCTGCTGGACAAGAAAGGGAACATCACCGCGATGTTGGATTGGGAATTGTGAGTTCATACCAAAATCTCGGTTCAGTTCGCTATGCATGGAGTTACAGCATCACACAGTACTGATGCTTCTGTTGCACGATGTCACAGTGCGTATACGACGACGAGGGAGGAAGCGTTCTGCTCTCCTGGGGTGCTACAAGATGGCGAAACAGACGACGACTTCAAACGCCCTTTCAACGCCCTTGAAATCGCCCTTATGGAGGAATTCGTCAAGCAGAATCGACCTGATCTGGCGCATTGCATGAGGAATGGCCGGAAGCATGAGCTGCTGGCTTGGCTTATAGGCAGGGATTTGGCCATCGAGGAGATGGATGATCTTCGTGAGGCGTTGGGGCAAGCGAAGAAGGGGTTCGAGACGGAAGAGCAATATGTGAATTGGGGCAAAACGGAGTTCGCAAGCGATTTCGGGTTGCAGGCTTTGCTGAATTCTATCGCGTCTGATTCTGAGCGGTTTCCTAGGGATGACTAGCGATGTAGCTTCCCTTACGAGCATAATTGTTTTCGCGGGTGTGATCGTGTGACAGATAGCACGCCCTCAACGCTTATAGCACGGTGTCAGAGCCCGTCCGCTTCGAAAGAGCCTTGCCATCATTTGCATCACTTTGCTAAATCCCAGAACAGGCTCCTCCCAACTTTCCTTTCATCCCGGTCGTCGTGAGCCGTGGAAGAAAGGCACAATATCATGACCGTCCGGGTAGCAGCTGATCCTGCCAGGAGGCAGTACATGACATTCAGTCAGGGGAATGATTCAACCCGATTTCGGGGAAAAAGCCCGCAAGTCCACAGATTGGTGAGTCGGGGTGGGCACGCTCAGAAGCTGGGTCTGCGTTCAGCAGTGACCATGGGATAGTGCGCCCACTGCACAGTGATCAGGCGGCTCCGCCAATACCACCCGTTTGGGCTTGTTTTAACGCGCAGTCATCTATGCGGGCGTGGGACCGCAATCGTATCCAGGTCACCGTGAGCGGTGTCTCAGCACACGGATGAAGACTCAATCGCCCATACCCGCCATGTTTGATATCCATGTATTTTGTCTGGATCATCAATTCATCAAAGCATTTTGTCAGAAACCAGGGACAGCTACACATACACGCACACACAGTGATCGGACCCGTAGCCAGTGCAACGCGTATTACGCATTGCAGCATCGTGTTCAATCTAATGGCAAATTTGCGGTACGAGGACGACACCGCTGAGGTCTGATTGGGAGTTACAGCATAATCAACGTATATCTCTCTCCTCTGTTCACAGATGACATATCGCATACATCGCCTTCCGCTCAAACTCGACCACCGCGATCTGAGCCAAACGCTGTTCACCCAGACATACCACAAATACAATGTACGTCGAGCCGGACCGGTAGAGTTTCACTTCCTCCCACTGCTCAGCGTATTGCCAAGCTGATGTCTCAACTATAGGCGCAGGTGCATCGATTGTGAGGCGAAATATCCATCTGAAAGTATGGACGGCATGATGTGCATAGAATGTCAGTATCTTCCAGCTTACTGTGCGGGTGTGTCCTCCGTGCCAACGTTTATGTAGGCCGGTACATTGCTGCTCAACAGAGCGTCGAAAACCAACTAGACAAAGTTGCTATGCTCGACGCCAGTCCCGCTTTCAAGCTCTCCGAGCTCCTTGTGGCCGACATGAAATTGTTGAAGCTTGAGGGTATTCGTGATGAAGCTTATACGAAATGGCGCGAATACGCGAGGAGCGCTTGAGGGCAATGCGCATGATTTTTCGAAAGGTTGTACATGATAGTCGCGACGGGGTATACAAGTATGCAGT
Source organism: Cryptococcus sp. GC_Crypt_6 (assembly GCA_026538315.1). Classification (NCBI taxonomy): domain Eukaryota; kingdom Fungi; phylum Basidiomycota; class Tremellomycetes; order Tremellales; family Cryptococcaceae; genus Cryptococcus; species Cryptococcus sp. GC_Crypt_6. Next base: position 25,847 of record JALPBY010000114.1, read on the forward strand.
GTATAAGTATGAACGTACCTCCTTCTCCTCATTTTACCCAGCCTTGTGACAGCGGAAGAAGTAGACAATCATGAATCCAGATCCTTCAAGCGTTTCTCGAGCGCTTCCATCCTCCCTTGCAAGCTATCCCAATTGTTCTGAATTCCTGACGCCGCATCGGCTAATCCATCTTGTACACCTTTGACGACGTCCTGCAGCTCTTTCACCTCTTCCGTCGCCCGCTTATCTTCACTCTGCAGCTTTCTTAAGCCTGTCGCGACATCGCTCGCTTCGGCATGTAAGCCCGAGAGACTTCTGAGTCGAGCAAGAAGCGGTGAGAGAATAGGTATTAATGGATCGACGCGAGGCAAGAGGGCGAATAGGGATTGCAAAGATGTATACTCAGCTTGAGAGAGCGTGACGTTGGGGTTCGGTTTCGACCCGTCAGGCTGTGATGGGGCCGAGGGTCCACTTCGACGAGATGCTGCTGCTGCTCTGTCCAAGTCGACGAGAAGGAGCTTCACCCGTCGTGAAATAGCGTCAAGATGTCGTGGTTGAGTGAGTAAGGCGAGTAGGTGGTCGTGTTTATTCAAAGTCGTCAAAAGAGGAGCCGAGGCGGTCTGCAAATCGGACCTGTTAGCTCTATCAACAATACAAACATCGCTGCAGACCGACCTGATCCAACCCGTCACTTATTGGCCCAACGAGCTCTTCCAGCTGCGCCAGCCGCTTATCGAGCTCTGACAGCTCGCCACCGCTGCCACTTGGCTTGGAGGTAATTCCGCCGGTCCCTTGAGTCTCCGATCCCACACTGATCTCTATCGCAGAACTCGATTGCTCGGCAGCTACGAGCCTCGCCAGCCTTGCTCTCCACTCATCACCGTCCGCTGCATCTTTACTGTCTATCACAGGAAGATCATCGACATCGACCCTTCCTAACCTCTCTCGTAGCCCAGCGAGTTCCGAAACGACATCTACGCCTTGTCGAGGAGGCAAGACAGATCGTCTCTTGCCTTGCGTGCTCGGACCAGCTGCAGCTGAAGAAACAGGAGTCGATGATGATCCTACCTCCTTCTCCACCTCTGCTAGCTCAGCTTTCAGTCTTCGTATTCGAGCTGCTGCTGATTCTCGCGGTAGCGCAGACGCTTCTCCTTCTGATCCTGATGAGGATGTTGATAGGCGTCTCGATAAAGGGGGAAGTCGAGGTCTGAAAGAAGGGTTGGCGGTGTCTGTGTAAGAGATAGGAAAATATCAATGATCAGCGTGAGCGGCCGTGACCAGAATATAGAAGGGGGTCCTACCTTTTGTTATCCTTCGTGTCCCTCGCCCAAAGACTCGCTCTGCCTGTCGTCTTCCTGGCAGGCCAGCAACGTCGATAGCTTCGGAAATAGGTTTTGATGGCAGATCGTCGTCGCTCAAACCATTATCGTTCTGCAATACATGACGATTCCATCATGAATCAGCTACACCGCCTGATCTACCCAGATGCAAGGTTGCTTACAGGTCGCAGAGGCGCTTCTGGCTCGTCAGCTGTCTCGAAGACGTCTGGAGCGGTGTCCTGTGTTGTTATCAGCACGATAGCGCTCTTTCAGTATTAGGGAACGTACAATGTCAGGCAGACCACGGTACTTGGTCGACATGCTCTCCACACTATCCTTGACTATTCTCAAAATCTGACTCTCTCTTGTCAGTAACGATAATAATGAAACGAATGATGCCAGTCAACTGCTCAGACACGCTCAGACGCGTTTCATCAACAACACTATGTATACTTTTCCACTCCCCTCACATACAAATATGGTGGTGGAGGGCGACCACCTCTTCCTCGCACAGACCCGTCTATAACGTGACGCTTCCATTCCATTCTGTCTTCTCTCTCTTCATCCTGCACATTCTTCCCAGGCCAGGAAGAGGGTGTTCAATACCTCAAAATGAGCAAGCAGCACACATGTGAGCTTGTCGGATTAGTATAGGAAGCACCAGCTCACTCAGACTCCTCGTACTACCATAGACCGCATTTCGAGATACTCGATCCCTACAGCTGGGCGGGTCAACAAGGGCACCAACCTGGCTTCGGTCCAGTGGAAACATACGTATGTCAGACCAATCTGTAGTAGTGCCTCAGTCAGATCCCATACTGAAAGGACTTTGGCGTACAGGAGCGGAGCACAGCTGAGCCTCGTCCTCATCTCCTCGCCGAAGAGCTTGTCGATACAGGTACGAGACAAAGGTCAGACTGTGGTGAGCCATCTCCTTCATTGATGTCCTACTCCCATGAACATCTTTTTTATTTCAATCCGTATTCGCTGTCTGCTCATCCCCTTCTGTGTTTATAAAGCTGATCTTGTCTGTCACTCTTTCCAGTCAACGCGAACCCTCCCCCGTCTCAGTGGGCAGCCGAACAGCACCAAGCCCGTTCGTCGAGCGACTTACACTCAAAACGTCATCGCGATCAGATATGACTGGCCTGAATCAAAGTCAGGTCAGAATAGCCAGGTCAGTGCCTTCTGACTTGGAAAACGGGGGTCATACCGGTTAATACTTCTCCAACCCTTCCAGACGCAGGAGCACCTTCAAATCCGGATCGATAATGCTCAAGTCCTCCGAGAATTGACAGAGGTGCTCGAACCATTCTTCACTGTGATCCATCAGACTCAATCGCCTGCCATCAACGCAAAACCTACGCAATCGCAACGCTTGCCAGAGGCAGAACCATCAGTCTGCAGATCTCTTTCCCAGCCAACTGCCGTACCGTTGCAGAGCAGTCGAAAGCGAAAAGCATCGCCTTCTATTGCTGCACGTAGCCAGCCAGGCGGAATCAAAGCGCCGAAACCTACGCAGAGGCGGGCCACCACTGACATTGGCCGCCTCGACCCATCCGAACGTTTGCCTACACCATCCCTCAGTCCAAGCCTACCACCTCCGCCAATGTTATCCCAGAAGGAGATGCGCTCGGCTATTGACGATGAAATCAAAAGGAAGCTTCTCGCTGATTTCACCCCTCCTGCTGAAACATTGTCTGTGGGAAAACTCAAGGACGGAGAGTCCCCTAGCCTCAACTATACACCCGCGAAATCTCAAAGGACTACTGGTGATCTTTCGCAATCTCCCACAGTCGACTTGAGGATCGAACAGCCATCGCCTCGCAGGCCTCAGAGCTTCGCCTCTATCCTTGTGTCTCCACAACCGTTCAGCATGCCTGAATGCCGCCCAAGGACACTGCACGACACACAATCATGTACAGACCGCAAGAGCCAAGAGTATACCCAGCACGATGACCAGCGATTCTCGCAAGCCAATACGCAAGACGACAGCTCAATCGATACCGAAATCTCTCTCCGAAACCAGATTCAGAACGGGATCTGTGTCAATCGTAACGATATTTGCAATGCTTATGAAGACAAACCGCAAATGCAAAAACCTCAATCATCACTCCCAGACTTGATGACCTTTTCGCCTCCGCACACTTTGGTGTCCCCCCTCCAGGTCTCTGGGATTATCCCATTCTGTTCACAGCCTCAAGATGTCTCCCAATCTGCTGATTCTACCGACTCCACCCAGCAGACCCAGACTGACCTTATGTCATTGAGCGAGCGGTACCCTGCTATGTTGACCGAACAAGAACAGTCGTCCATTCAGCGCAAACAAGCAGCCGAAGAGGAAGAGGACGGATTTGACGAAAGAGTTGAAGATGAAAAGTGGGTAAGTAAAGTGGATGGAACATCAGAATGATCTTCGGCTGATGGTCCGAAATAGTACCACCATCATTACGGACACAATGGACTCTATGCCATGGCTTATGGTCACCACTGTCGAGCTTCCGCTGCATGGGACAATGTAGCGCTGGAAAGGTTGTTAGAAAGGACTGGTCCGCCTTCTTTTAACCCTATGCCCATTCGACATGGCATTGCTCCTTCTTTTGTTGAGGGAGGGCTCCACTTTTATTCTCACACGCTCTACCCAGATGATCGCTCGCGACGTGTCTGGATAAACGACCACCAAAATGTTGGTCACGCGTCGCAAGACTCCGACGGACGCAGCCATCGACATTCAGGGTTATCCAAGCAGCCGTTGACTGAAACCGAGTGGCAAGATGTGCTTGAAGGACCTCAAACTGAAGACGTACGGGATGATATTGAGTCTGACGAGACATTGTACTGAATCAGGCAGCACTACCCAATGAGCACAGCCGGAGGTGTCCGCTGACGAGTCATTTACGGTGCGATGATAAGCGTGTAATCTAAAGAATATACATCGCTACAACTTCACATACAAATATATAATAGGTTATGCAGATGTATCAATGACCATGTGACTCTCGTTCACTGCGATGTCGACGATCGCGACTGCTGTCGATTTGGTCGTAATTTCGTTTTGGCGGGGACCGAGATCGAGAGCGAGGTGGATGATCACGCCGACTGCTTCCCCGCTTATACCCGGACTCATCCTCTTCCGTGGGCCGTACCCGCTTATCCTCCTCTCTGTCAACAACGCTCCCTCTCCCTCTGTCCTTCCCTCTCTCCCTGTCCCTATCCCTTTCCTTCGTGCGAGACTTGTTCTCATCCCTGTCATCGCGGCTCTTCTTTTCCATATCCGGCTTCCAGACCAGTTTCGCAGCGCATTTCGGACAGAGACGAACTTTGACTAGCGCCTCTTTCCTCTCTCCCGCTTCCGCATAAACAAACGGCAATTCGAAGCTTTTCAGGGGTGGAACCCGTTGTTCTCCCCCTTCTCGCCCTTGAAATGGTGTAGTATCATCGTAGTCCTCGTTGTCATCGTCATTGAAAGCGATACGCCGGTCAGATGGTCCTGCTGTCATTGACGAAGAAGAAGAAGGGTCGTGCCATTCGCATCTTAGTGAGCCGCAAGTCGATTCGCCTAGACCCGCAATGACTTCGGGTGCAGTGCGCCATCGCAGTGCTAGTCGTTTGGATTTGTAGTGTTTTAAATCGATCTGAAACGAGGCAGCGTCAGCTGGCTAGTCGGCATGATAACATTCAATCAAATCGGATAGCGAGATAGTGACTTGATAGCTACTAGCGGGAGAGTGACGCAAAGTTTGCAAGAAAGAACCTACCATGGCAAACTCTTTGAAGAGCTTACTCTCATAAGCCTTGGCGACCCGTTCCTCCCACGTCTCATCTGCGTCGCGGCCGCCATCACCTTCTTGCGACCGGATAAATCGATGATGATCCCGCACAACGTCCCATTCGCTCCTTCGTCCTCTCAATTCAGCACTCAACGCATCTCGATCTAAACCATAGATGGCAGATTGACTTTCGCGCTGGCGTGCTGTACTGCCGTGCGAGTTGGGCCTGAGCCGCTGAGCTAGGCTGAGTGATGTCGAGGAATCATTCAGGTGTGAGGTGGGTGGGCCGGTATATACTTTGCCCGGGATGTGTCGGCTCATCGCGAGCCGGGTTCGTACTCGAGATACAGCATACAGTAGACAACAACAAACTGCTTTCACTCTCTTTTGTACATGGCCCAAGCTAGGAGTGAGCATTCCGGCGGAACAGCATATGACGTGGAGAAGAAAGTGTACCAGTGCAGCTTTGATTACCGAGTGATATGACCCGATTGATTCCGCTTCTCCCACGTGTTCGTGCAACAGTTGCAGACTTTTTTTTGCAGAATTATAGAATCAAAATGTCTGCATGCATTGAACCATTGTTAGTCTTGTTCAACAATAAAGGTATATCCGCACTCTATCAAGCACTACACAGCAAAAACACCATGGGCAGACTGAGAAGATCAAGGTGAGTGTTGTTGTGCAGCGATGTAACAGCTGAGCCGAGCGGAGCTGATGGTCATCCCACCAACGTCTTTTTCTTACTCCGTTGTATCGAACCCTGCTATTGTTCTTGCTCTGGCCCATCCCAACTCGGCCTGTCTCCATCACTACCTGTAAATCTCCCTCGCTTCACTGGCCCACAGAGCGCATCACGCCCGCCGAGACGTGCATCGAGCAGCGCGTACTCGCGTCCGAACGAAGGATATTGACCAAATTGAACTCGACCTTCATCCTGCGAACCGAGCGCGATTGGAGAAGCAGGACATTGACGAGGACAAGCCTGGATTAGGACAGCATGTGAGTTTACTTCACCTCATTCTCTGACTTATCTCGTTTCTGGAGTGAGATTAGTTGAGCGATGCTGACTCTACTTTTGTATTGTAGTACTGCGTCGAATGCGCAAAGTGCGTTGAGGTCACTGACTAATGGCTTTGGAGAAGAGTTGACCAGCTGATACCTGAGTTCAGATACTACGAATCCGATCTTGCGCTGAAAACGCATACCAAGAGCAAAGTACATCGGTGAGTTGTCATCTCATGCTCAGCATGCGGATCATCCCTATGTCAAGCCTACTTAGGATGACAACGGCTGACGTCTGCTATGTAATCTACTCATTCCCACCTTAGACGCCGACTGAAGGAGATCAAGGAGGGCGCTTACACTATCGGAGAATCGGAGAGAGCAGCTGGGCTGGGGACGGACAACAAGCAGCGCGGAGTCGAAGATGTCGTCAAGCGCATGGAAGTCATGGGAGGGGTAGAGGAATCTCAGCCTTCGGTCCAGTCTCAAGTCCAGACGCGGGCGCGGGCGCAGGCGCAGGCTCTGGCGCAGCAGCAGCAAAAGGCTTAGGCTCAGATCTTGGCGTAGGCGATCTGATGATTGCCTAAGAAACTTGTGCGAGCCTTGGGAGGTTGAGGTAGCTGCTTCATGTGCAGTTGGGGAGAGCTTGTTGTACATTACTTCCTCTTTTAGACGAACATAAAGATATAGCCTGTCCGTATGTCTTGATGTACCATATCACCGACCTATGTGGTCTTCGTTGATCTACGCATCAATATGTCCTGCAGAACCATCACAGCAAGATATAATTGTACGCATGTCAGATCCACTAGAGCGGGATCAAAATCTTGTGGTGGTGGAGAAAAAAGGCACAAGTAAACAAACAACGTTGGTCATCAACAAAGGAACAGATTATTGGTGTATTATAGCATGTGAACATCGTTTCTGTCATTCTTGCAAATTGGCTTCACCTCGAACAAATATCAGTCACGACAACTGTAGTATCATTGGAGTATAGAAAGGCGACGATAGCGAATAGCACCTAGCGTGGATATTCCTTATTCCGCAGTGCTCGATGGGAACAGGACAGAACAACGCTCGCCACCTGCTCACCAATTCGGACTATATCATTTGAACCACAACTACTACCACTCAGCATCCGGTGGAACCCTGTCAGTATCGAAGGTAGCACTATTGTGAGATGGTCAATATGACCACGTCCACCTCGTTCACTCGAGAAGAGCTGGAACGCCTTCGTAGGCCTGAGCTACAAAAGCTTTTCAAGGTGAGTCCCCAGTCCTTACTCCTCGTTCAGTCACTGCGGTCACTCAAGTGGACCTACTCATCATCCTTTCTGCCTATATCCCGTCATGCTGACTGTACTTTACTTTGATATGATAATGCTGACCCTCGCGAATAGGCTCACAACCTGAAAGGTGCAAATGGGACCAACGCTACTCTAGTGGACACACTGCTCCACCACTTCGCTTCAGCAGACGGAGAGGAACCTGTTTCGCCCCCTTTTGCTCGCGACATAGTCATCCGCCGGTCCCCTGAGAAAGCTATCAAGACCTCGCGGGGAGTACGCTTGCAAAAGGGGAAAGAGAGAGCTGCATATGTTGACGAAATACAGGATCACGGTTAGTCACCATCTAGCTTACGGTCCCTGCAATCCCCAACTAAGCTGTTGTTCGTGCCACGTCCTAGCGATCCTTACCACCCCAAGCAGTTCGAATGTCAATGCAGATCAGATAGAGCGTCTGCTTCATGCCCGTGATACGGTATGGGAGACCCGAATCAATACTTTGGCGCAGAGTATGGCAGAGGTGCAAGAGCGTCTACAAAGGGAGTTGCGGGAAGTGAGAAGGGAGCTAGAAGAGGTGAAGGATAGGTGTGCTTTACTTGAAGGGGGAAAGGTCGGAGGAATACAGGGCCTTGATAGAAGAGTCGCTGAACTAGGTGCTGCAGATGTTCAGGTAAGGCCGTAACCTAAGTCCAAGTTTCAAGCTAATATGATTGAACTGTAGGTCAGCGTCGAAGGGCCTACACCGCCTCGTCCAGCGGAAAGCATACTTGGCAAGCACAGTCGGCCAGGTAGTATTGATGCGATTGTCACCGACGACGACGAGGAAGAGGACCCTAATGAAGCCAAGCGGGTCCGGTTCGGCGGTACTTCCACCCCGCCACCGTTACCTTCACAACAGCGATCCGAGATGAATATCACCCCTCGAACACCGCCACCTGCGAATCAAGGTGTTCGGCCAGAACAATGGCGTACGCCTCGTTCATCACATGGTCATCATCATGGCCACGGGCACGACTCTGAATCCAGTCTTTCAGACCCGGATGACGATCCTCTTGTACCGGAGTTCGGAGGAACGCCTAAGCCGCCTACAGACCGGCCGTCAAGTCCGACCCCGACTATGGAGAGATTTCCTTCTTCCTCCTCTGACAGAGAGAGGGATGGTATATCATCGCGTGCACGAAGAGCAGAAAGTATACCGCTTGCTGCCGTCACGGAATTGGAAAGGATCGAAGAAGGGGACGAAATGATACATTCGCCTTTTGCTCGTAGGGCCGGCGCTCGAGCTAGTAGGTTTTTGTCATACGACGGCTTATCACTTTTCTGATAATTTGTTGTTCATAGCGCCCAAACAGCGACTCTCGGGGCTACTTGGGCCGCCAGCGCAGATCCGCCGACGAGCAGATTCCGAGCGCCCAGACTCCTTGTCGTCCTCGCGCCACGCCTCAGACGCGAGTCGCACGGTCTCACTCCCCTCGCGGGGCGCGTCCACGCCGCCCAGAAGAGCATTCACGCCCACCCTCATCCCGACCGAATACGCAAGTACCCTTCCTGGCGGCGGAATCAGATCTGCAAGTGCAGATTACATGCACGTAGCAATGCATGGACTAGCATCGCGCTCGATACTTGAACCTGCTAATGAGACTAGGGTTCTAGGAGCAAGCGCAGGTGCAGGAGCAAGTTCACTGGAGCCTGGACTGGAGTTCCCTGTTACGCCCGGTCACAGAACGTTGTTGGGCACGGAGAGATATCGTGATTCGCGCTTTGGTGATGATTTGACCGTCGGCGGTGACGCTAGTTGGGATAGTCCGAAAGTCGATTGGTTGGGAGGACCAGCCACGCCGTTCTGATTAAAGGTCATATATCAAGCCTGGGGCTACTGGGGGTGTCACTAAGTATGATTGGGTTGAGTGCGGGAAAAGGAGAACGTGTCGAATATCTTATCATCTCTCAACCATGGGTTATTGAATCGTATAATATCACAGGTCTAATACGTTGTAGCATAGATAACACATAACGAACAGGATGTTATACTCAGGATGTCATTCTGCTACTCCATTACATTAGAGCGGAAGTCATGATGCTTAATTTCCTTGAACAGTTGCAAAATTGTTGCTTCAGATACCTCTTATTATCGCAAGAATGAAAAGCTGTCGAACATTTCACTGGTCATAACGTATACATCTTCGTCAAGGTCGCCATACAAAGTCTATCTACTTGCTCGGTTCCGACTCGTTATCGCTCAACGGCTAGTCTAGCTGGAGGCTGAAGTTGGGAAAAACTATGTTAGCTACCGATCTGCAGATGAAAAGGCGATGCACTTACGCTTGTTGATGTCCATTTGCGCAGCTCCCTTGTCGTGTTGCAAGTTGCCGGAAGTCTGTTGAGTCTTGTCGCCAGTGATAGCGCCGACAACAGAGTCCTTCTTGCCTTCGAGACGGTCTCCAACACTACAAAGCGCAGCGGGATCAGCAAAGCTGTCTCGGTAAGAAGGAATGACGCGAGCTCACCCCTCGACGTAGCCCTGGGCCTTGGCGGCAGTGATTTCTGCCTCTCCCTCGTCGTGCTGCTTCTGGCCAGCGGTGGTCCACGAGGAAGGCTCAGTAGAGCCACCGACAGCCTGGTAGGCAGTCTCGATAGTGTTGCCGACCAAGACCTTGGCGGTGCCGACGAGCGAGTTGATCTGCGGAGCACGGTGTCAGATATCCGGCTTGAGCGACGAGACGGAGGGGACTTGAACATACCTGACCGTTGGTCTTGGAGGGTTCGTTGGTGTCCGACATCGTTAATAAGTGTTGGTGGTATTGATACGATAAATTGATTGATAGTAGAAAAGTGCTGATGGGGAATGAGAGGAAAGAAGGAAAGAAAACGTTTGTTATCGTTTTTCACCATATATATGTACGTGTCTACGAGTAGCTGGCTGCGGTATATTACTCGAGTACGTCACAGTTTTGATCCCATCAATTAAAGATACACAGCACACACAATCTACTAGAACAGAAAGACGAGCTGACGTCATGCTACTTATCCCGTTCCTGGGTGGCAACAGCACCGGTAGTGGTACGGTACCATTAACCGCAGTTGGAAAAGGAGGGAGTCAATAAGAGATATAGCTAGAGTAGAGTAGATGCCACATCCGGGTAATTCTTTTCGGCTAATAATCGCTTGACACTTGGAGAAAAGCGATGTGCAGACTGTGGCTCCACATTGATAGTTCCTAGAACAGTCCGGCCCGGGCGGATAGATTTGTATCACAAGGGGGAAAGGGGAAAGAGAGTGAGGGGCCATGTGCTTTTTGTGCTTTTTGGTACAGACATTTCTGCCACATTGTGATTGTTAACTCTACTGGTATGGCATCAGTCAATTGAATTGATCCGTTCGATCACAATCACTTTGAACAGAGCTTGTGTCGACATTGCCATTGCCGTTATCATTGACCACCACCACTACCACTACAACTACCATGAAATCAGCATAGACTGCTACTCTCCTGTAACCGACTTGTAGAGTACAGTGCAGAGCAGTGCCGCTTATACCCCTTGTCACACTTTGGTCAACCCGGCCCACACGAGATCCTCAGGACGGACATCCTGAACGCTTCGCTGATGGAGCATCAATACCGATCTCGCCATTATTCCAACCCCAGCTTGTCGCCTTTTCAACCTTCCCCCACCCACCCTTCAATCTCGGCGCATCAAGGACAAGGTCAAGGACAAGGTCAAGGACAAGGGTCTAATTCGACTTCCCCGCAAACTTCATCTTTCGGTGGACCGACTCCAGGAGGACCAGCAAGTGGGAGTGGTAGTCAAACCCATCCGTCTCCACTAGGACCAACGTATTTGACCAGATATCCGAATCCCCACACGCAACCGCACAGCCATACTCCCAATCATAGCGTCAGTCTCGCTTCTATCCAACAACTTCAACAACAGCTCGCTAGTCCGAGAACGATGGATAGCATGTTCACTCGTCCAGGTTCCGACGGCTTCTCTGGCCCAAGTCATAATAGCGCTTGGCCAAGTTCCGTGAGTAGAGGTGATTTGCACAAAGTAGAACAACCATCGCCATCGGCCAGAGGCTGGGAAATGAATGCAAGACCCGCAGGTGAACAAACATATGGCAATGGGAATCAGAGCCAATTCGGCGCATCAGATAGAGTCAACGTCAATCAACAACAATCTCAACAACACCCAGCAGCGCAACAACTACCTCAACAAAGCACATCCGCTGCATCAGTTCCCTCGGCAGGGACAACTGCGAAACGGGGTAGCAGGGCTTGCGTGGCATGTAAGTGTTCTTGCCTTGGTTGTAATCTACCAAAACTCACGATCATCTAATCTGATCTCTGCCCCTCTGTTAGGTCGCAAAGGCAAGAACCGATGCGAATGGGATCCGTCCAATTCCGATACCACATGCAGACGATGTCTGCTGAATGGGACGCCGTGCGTCTTTGAAAAGGCTTCAGAGAAGGGCGGTCGAGCGAGAAATGGCAGTATGAGCGTTACAGACGCCGGAGGCGGCGAGTCGGATGGGTGAGTGCTGTCCCGCGACGTGAGTTGTTGTTCGAGCCGCTTACGCTTTATTCCATAGGCGTGTATCAAGTCTCGAAAGGACAGTGCAAACACTTGCTCACAGTCAAGACCAGATACAGAGCACGGTAAGCTTGCTTGACATCGGATTTAGAAAAGGTCACTGAACCTCGCGCGCAGCTACAACAAATTCTGGCAATGCTTCCCCAATCACAGAACGCTCTGCCCCCGCCGTCATACTTACCAAATCACAATGGTGCATTGACCGCCGTCCACCCATCGAGCATATTCCATCCGTCTGTCCCTCCGCCGTCACTATTCTCCGGATCTCAACATCCCGCTTCCGGCTCATCTCATGGTCCGGACCGTAACCATCGAGAGGCCGTATCTGCCGATTTTGTATTCGAAGCGCTAAATGCGACGGGCAGGCCGCCTCGTTCGCCCCAAAACGTCGCTGGCGGGCGAGGACTGGATGATTCAGACGCGATCTTACGCAAACCGGTCAAGGGAGAGTATCCCGAATTACCAGGTTTTGCGCCGCCCGTGAGTAGTCGTCCGGATCAGTGAAGTGTATCAAAGCTTGTGACTGACACTTGCGTGGTCACAGAATCATCGATTCGGCACTTATGGCATCATCCCCGTTCCATCGGCGCCCCCTTCACCGAGCCATTCCCGACATTCATCCCGCTCCTCCTCCTCACACTCTGCGGCATCCTCTTCCGCTTTGCCACGAGAACAGCTCACAGCGCCTATCCAAGCCCTTCACGCTTTAGCAAATGCAGCTGACCAAGCGGCAGCGATCGCCAAGGACGAGAAGCTGCCGAATTCTAGTCTCAACATAGAGGATGAGGCGGAAGTCAGAGACATAGAGGATGCGGGCGATGATGGAGAGAGGGGCAGAACCAGAAAGAGGAAAAGAGTGACGATTGATGGGAAAACCATTCACCTGAGAATGAAGAAGAAGAAGCGACCGGATCCAACGCCTAGAAATCCCTTCCCGGACGTAGTCACCAAGGGACTTGTAAGAGAATCAGAGGCGAGGGAGCTATGGGATATGTGAGTGTTATTTGTCGTCTGTCTCGACGTGAATGAGAAGGCATGCTGAGGCAATATCGGAAGATTCTTCTCTGGTTGTCATTATTTCGTTCCCTTGTGGGATAAGGCGTACGATCAGTATGAATCGTACATCGAGCGGACGCCTTTCTCCACCAATGGTAAGCTGATTGTTTGCCGCTCCAAGATGTTGCGTCGACATCATTTGCTTACATCATGACCTTATAGCCTTACTAGCGGTGGCGGCCAAGATCCGAGCGGGTAATGGTAAGTCGCTGGTACGGACTGGGCTATGGTTTACTTACTGATCGTTTCGTCACTTAGGCCCACTTGGTCAGACATTTCACTATTGTCTAGAAGAAGCGCAAGGTATCGCCCGTTCGACATTGTTCGGTCCGATCGTGCGGAAAGAAGCGGTGATGGCGATGTTGATCCTGAGTTTGTGGAGTCAGAATGGATGGTTGCCTTGCGGGTGAGCCTCTTCGCCGACTAGATCTGTCCCGCGTGTGCAGAACAAGAACAGTGAATGGAGCTGATTTGCGGGATCGATCAGGCATGCTCTACGCATGGGACTGGATATGAATCTCCACCGAGCGCTGGACAAGCTCGCGAACAAAGAGGAGCGAACGGACATGGAAGAGAGAGATCTGGGTGAGTTGGGCGGTCAAGCGTTTCTCATCCGATGCTGACCAGGAAAACCTCGCAGTCGTGTCGGCACGGATATGGCTCAATTGTTATACGCACGAGCATCTGTGGGTAACCTGCCAGGTGTTTCTGCACAAGTGGCTAACGTCATCATGTCGACAGTGCGAGCTTGGGCACGGGCAAGCCAGTGTTGCTGCGCGATGATTCGTCTGTCCAAAGGGCCAGAGACCTATTGTGAGTGGTGTTTTCTGCGCTTGAGTCGCAACTAGTTGACGGTCTTGGCCCAGATCGCATCCTATGGCGTCCGCGACGGACATGCGGTTGATTGCCGGTGTTGAGCTTGTCAACCTGCGAGGTGAGTTATGCCGCGCCTAGTCTCCATTTGGGTGGTCCTAACCAGCAATGAAGTGCGCATCATGGACCACTTGACACCACTGCATGGTCGAGTAGACAACCAAACCATCTCTTTCGTCAAAAGGATGCTGGCAGACTTGGACGCATGGCATAGCGAGTGGTATGCTATCCACCGCACGCGATTCGATGACGAAAGCGTTTTGGTGAAATTGCTGGAAACGGAGTTGGTATATGCGCAATTGTGGACGGTCTGCGTAGCTCTCCGAGGTTGCCAGTGGGACAAGGTGAGCCACATGAGCTTCCGATTTTGATGCTTCAGGCTAACGGTATATGACAGCTACCGCCTGATCAGCGAGAATTGGCACTTCAAGCTAAGGACGCTGCATCGAGGTGTTTGGAAATCTTCCTGCGGTGTGAAAATTTCCGCCAACATCTCAAGTACGCAACGCATGACCAACTTGTATCGGTCGCCTTTGCAGCTGTCTTCCTGCTGAAAATGTGAGTGCTGTATCTTGCCTGTGTGGAAATGGTGAAATGCAAAGTGAAGTCACACTGACCCTATATCCGTCATTATCAACCCCACTCGCAGCGCTGTCCTGTTTCCGCAAACTATTCAACTACCTTACCTCATCTCACAGGTCTCTGAGCTTGCTCACCTTCTCTCGGCAGAGTGTTTCGCCGAACGATATGCTTTGACTCTGCGACTTATGTTGGCCAACTTCCGTCGAAAGACCGGTGCGATGTCCACCGTGCCGGGAACTCCTAAAATGTCCATCTTCGGTTCTCAAGGTCAAAATGGAGGACCCTCCTCGACGGCGATGTCCGCGTCTGCTTCTGCGACAGGTCTCGGTTCAGCGGGATTAGGAGGCATGTTAATGCCTATGACGCCTATCAATGCCAATAATAACAATCCCGGAGGAGTAGGAATAAGCGACCTAGATGGTGGATTGCAGAGTCTACTGAGTCTACCTCAAATGCCTGGATTGGAGGGCGTTCAAGATCCGTCGCAGGCCGGTGCTGGGACTATGGGTGATGGAAACCTGTGGGATATGCCGGTATTGGAAGGGTTTGATTGGCCAACAGAATTTAGTCCGAGCGCTTTGCCTGTCTGGCTACAGGATGGCGTGAGTCACGTTCTTGTTCATTGCACATCTCCTGAAGTGCATCAGCTGATGTGTATGTGTTGCGTTCCAGAACTTGACGGATCTCGGATTACCTGCCGACGGATCAGATTCTCTCTTCTTACCCCTCGAGTCAGTTTGCTGCTTTCCTCTTAGTAAGAGAATGTGTAGCTGACGATATGGCGTGCAGACTCGCAAATATGTTTTTGCCCTCTGGCGCTCAGTCAAACGCGCTCTACCAATATTCATTACCGGATTTCGGAGATGTGGGCGCCGAAGCTTGGTAGACGGCTTCACTGTATCTGATGGGTTCTGCACACTACCCGTGCGGATGGTCGGAATTCTACTATTGGGACTTTCATTGGCATTATACATGTGAGATAGCATGGGCGCAGCATACATTATGGGTCAGATGCACAGTCATCATATCCAGCTCAGTAGCGTGTGGTGACACACTGGCATGAGCGCTTTGTCATGAGCGCTTTGCAAGAGACACGGACAACTCGGACTTGCAGATGCATTCGTGTGTTATAAGACTAATGCAAATATAGCTGGTACAATTTACGAGGAACCTCAACCCATACATAGCCTTCTAGATGGTATCAGTGATTAGACCGACTGGGCAATCCAATATTCTTTTGATTATCGTCCTGCGCACATGTCGCGCTTTCATGCGAGATCGGCCGCGATGAGGTATCTATGGTGCGCGAAGGGGAAATCAGCTTTGCTCGAGCTTCATCTCAACGCAAAATCGGGAAGTCAGACTTACCCTTTATCATGAACGACATTCCGCGTCTTGGACAGGAGCGTGTACTGCGATTATCAGATCGTGGTCATCAGCAGCAGCAGCAGCAGCATCGCTTCTTTAAGAGACTGCTGTATGCAGAGCAGGACGAGGAGGGGGGCAAAATGTGTTGTGAATGCGATGACTAGTACTCACACTCAAGACCCATCTGACTTGTGCGCCAGAAGACTGCTCAGCGAACTTGAGCCCGTCCTCTCGTACGGGGATAAGATGGTCGAGCTTGTCCCAGTCTACCACGGTCTTTGGCGAATCACCATTTGATTCGCCATTGGAATGGTTGGCGAGTTGTTTGAGCTTTGGCACAAACTCCTGTAAGAGGTTGTGCAGGTGTGCCGAGGGTAGTGGGTCTGTACAATTTGGTATAATATTAGCTAAAGAAGGTATACTTGGAGATCTAAAGGGAGACACTGGACTCGCCTGATCCTTCGCCGCCACCGCCTGCCCAGAGCTGGATATTGTTCTGCTTTGCAAATGCCGTATATTCCTTTGGAAGATGATGGCAATCTGGCGTATCCAATGCGTTGACGCCTACTTTTCTCCCTCTGCCTCCTTCTCCTTGGTGATCTGATAAAGCCTGCAAGAGACCAAAAGTAGCGTACAATGTGCCCAATCTCGTTTCTTGCCCTATAACCTCTGATGCTTTGTCCCATACCGCCAAAATATCTTGTTGGAGTTCCGCAGAGATCGTCTCGGTATTAGGCGCTTCAAGCCCTTCTGACCCACAGCCAAACATCTCTGAAGCAATAGTTTTGTTCCCTCTATAATCCATCCCTTTGAATCCTAACAATAACGTGTCGACAGTACCGACGCTGAACCCCTTGTACGTCGATAACAAAGCGAGCGATTCCGAGATCCATTCTGCGCGGACGGACGGTGAAGCACTGCCGACCAGATGCAGCTTTACCGTTAATTCAGAGTCGGACAAGTGGGCAGCGTCCTTTTCCGCTGATGTCGATGGGTCGGGCTGTATATCTCCATTTTGCGTTGCGGGTCCAGAGGGTAGATCATGTTTCGTCAGAGACTCGGGATGAGGTATGATCACACTTCGGCCATGACCACTGATTTTGTTAGTGGACCAGTGTAACGAAGGTACGTCCGGGTCCAGAGCGTTGTGCAGTGTTCTATGAATGAGCCCAGGAAGGACAAGGGTAGGTTTTCGAGGATGAGGATATCGCGGTGCGAGCGGTGTTTGCGACGTGGTGACGATGTACACCGATGGCGAAGCCGCTGGAGTTGACGATGATGGAGTAGAGGATGACATGGTGAATACCGAGTCGCGAGTGGATATAGCTGGTCGTTACCGCTTCCTGTTCGGGATGGTGAACGTATCTGTCTCCAAGCGGTAGACTTTGGCTCTATTGATTTACTTCGAGTTCCACCGCCTAGCCCGCTCTTCTGTGATGTGTCCTAATATCAAACAGCGCGGTGGATTCCGTCTAATGCCTCTATGACTCTTAGCACGGAGATCGACTCCCAAGCGATACTTTGGCTCCACACCAGCGTTCGTTTTTCTTTGGATATACGCCGACTAGTGCTTGCTTGTTGGTGGTCTAGAGTACGTCCGGAATCTGGAGCTGCGATAAGAGGAGCAGTGACCCCTCAAGTATCAAGTATACTGTTGATAGAGATCTGAGTAGTGGAGAAATGACGTGACCAAATTTCAGCGATTTGTAATCTCATCTCATTTTCTGACAAGACTCCAAGTTGCCGGTCTGTCACCTCCACCTCCACACAGACACAACCACTCTCAACCTAAACAATGATGATCCATTAGAGATTTAATCGACTCTCTATGCATATTTGTGTCTATTATAAGCAGTCATGTCATGACACTGCGATAGCGATACTTGCTATCGCTTGCACATCCGTTCTTCCCCATGATCGCATCTATAGTCATTCCATTCGTTAATCCGCCGCATTCCCGCAACCGATCTCCACGATCACTTCCGCTTGACGTGATCGAATTTCTGATGCAGCTCTTCCAACTTGATTCTCTCATCATCATGCAGGTCAACCTCGTCTCTATCTGCTAGTGCCTCGTACATCGACCATTCATGGTGCATATGAGCAGGTCGGTTGGGGTGAGCAAGCTGGTCGGCGGTCACTGTCACTGGCGAGCCGAGGGTGAGCATTCGAGGTGGCGCTGGGCGCGAGTCGGCGGCAGCTGCCTCTGGTGCTGGCGCCGGTGCCGGTGCATCGCCGGTCGCGCCAGTCGTCTGTGCAAATGAGGGTGTCTCGACGGCGCCGCTCGTTGTCGCAGGTGTGTGTTGTTGAGTGTGAGCAGAAGTAGGAGGTGGCGCTTCATACTCCGCTGCTTTTTCCTCGACCTTGCCTACCCCACCAAATTGCTCCGCGGGTTGGACAGAGGGAGCAGTGCCAGGAGCAGCACCGGCCGAGGTCGAATCGGTATTTGTGGCAGAGCCATTGGGTTGAACCTCGTTCTTTCCCTCGATAGCCGCCTCTTGATCTTCCATCTTCGCCTGCTGCATCCTGGCAGCCATGATCAAAGCCATTTGTTTCTGAGCGTCGGCAGCGTATTTGCATCTGGCGCGAATCTTGGCGCCGTACTTGTAGAACATCCAGGTGAATGGGATACACGCAAGTGCTAGGAAGCCTGGAAGCGCAGCAGCCCAATGCACACCAAGAGCGTCGTACCTAAGCATTTGTAATCAGCTGACGATTGAGAGTATATAATAACAAGGCGACTCACATGTAGGAAGTGAAAAGTGGGAAAGCAGCACCGAAGAGCGAACGCAAGACAGAGTTGGCAGCAAGGACCGAGGCGGCGTAGATCTGGGGAAGAGGCAAATGAGCATGAATCCCGAAAATGCAGATAAAAGAACTCATAAGACTTACAGTATAACTGTCGACAAGGTAACCCAAAACGGACAGGAAGACAACGATGACACCGCAGCCGAACGGGGCACCAAATATGATTGGCGCGATCCAATGAATGTCGGGTCCATCGGTAGCGGCGAAGCCTGCAAGACCGATGACGATGAGGACACCTCCCCAAATAGCAGGGGGAAGGCGGTCCTCTGGATCGGCACGGCCACCTTTGCGCTTGGCTGTCTTGATATACTGAGGGTTGACGTAGCAGATAGAGAGAATGACCGAGATGATGGTGCCGACCAATACACCCAGGAACGAGAGGCCGGTGATACCAGAATTCCAGCCACGCATCTTCTCAAAGATGATGGGGTAGGCAGCGAAGTTGAGGTAAAGAACACCATAGATGATGGCCTAATATGCATGGTCTCGTCAATATCGCATGGATACGAGATCGATCAATTCTGACTCACAGTGTAAATGGTCAGGATGGTGACAATGGGTTCGAAGATGAGGAATTTCCATGGTCGAATCAGACTCGCTTTGAACAGGAGGCCAACCTGCATCGGCGCCTTGGCATCTGCTCTGAATCGGTACACGTTGCCTGTGACAGCACTGAGGGTTTTGGCTCGTCGACGAAGGAGAACAGGCGCGTATGTCTCAGAGCCGAAAATGATGACGAAGATGAGGAGGACACCGCAGAAGATGGCAAGGAAACCCTCGATCCATCTCCAGCCGGCTTTGAGACCGATAAAACCACCGGTGATGGGACCAAGGGAAGGGCCGAGGAATGGTGCAGCAGCGAAGAAGGCCATTCCCAAACCACGTTGATTGGCATCGAGGACATCGGAAATGGTACCGCCCGCATTGGCCAAAGGCGACGAGCCGAAAAATCCACACAAAAATCGGAAGACCAAAAGCTGAGCTACGGTTTGCGAACCGGCAGCCGCGGCGGACCAGATGGTCAAGAATGAGTAAGAGACGATGTAAGCGAGACGACGACCGAAAACTTCGGATACTGGCGCCCAGAATCTGATAAGGAAGACAGTGTCAGCAACAAGAAAATTGACCAGACTAGCAGTAAAGCATGGAACTACCACTGAACTCACAGAGGGCCAAAAGCGAAACCGACGACGAAGAGAGATACACCAGCGATAAGAAGCTCTTCACTCGCGCCAAAGTCTTCGACGAGACTGGTCACTCCGCCGGAGTACGCCGAAGAGCTGAGGGCGACGGCCAACGTGACCCAACTGACCAAGGCGATGGTGAGCCATTTGTATTTTGATGGCCAGCCTTGTGGGTCTTCCTTATCTCCAGGCAGCCAGTCGACGATATATGGATCTGCCTCTGTTCCGCTTCCGGGGTACTTTCTGCTCACAATCTCCTCAAAGGGGTGGACATACGGTCTCCAGATGCGCTTCTTTAAAGTGTAAGACGATAAGGGTTTGTCGGTCATGCCGCCAACCTGGGTGGATGTTGACGATACTGACATTGCGCCGCAGGGTAAAGGGGTTCTTGAGTAGTGCGAGGATGAAAGAGAATCGATGATTGATAATCGCGGTATGAGGTGATATGAAGGGTACTAACTACCTCGGTGACCGAGTCGATCTGATAGATCTCGCAATTACAGATGTGTGGCGTGCGAAAGCTATTTCGGCGCCCGTTCGTCCACGCGACGACGATCGGTCGCGTGCTGTTGACGAGTGGAGAGACGCTCTACAAAGTGCGTCGATGTGGCTGATGCACACTCGTCCGTGTCGTTGAGAAGTGATAGAAGGATACGCGGATCAAAAAGCTGTTAAGTATATACTCAATTACTGAGCCAGTTTTTCGGTGCGTTCTTAGTCTATAATTGGTTTCGGCGATGCGCGATGGCGATGGTGATGGCTGTTTCCTCGCGGGTGTGCCGAGATTGGTGAGTGATTGGAGCGGATCGGTCTATTATCTAGCCTCTATCCTCTATCGTCTATGGTCTATTGTCTATAAAATCTATAACGTCTGCACTTTCACCAAAGTTTGTGTATCAGCGATCAACTCAAAGTAAGATGGCGAACGAAAATTGAGAATGAATGCATGAAGAAACAAACAAACTCAACTCTATATTCTACCAACATCTCGAAAACTTTCATTAACAAATAGCGGTCTGTCGGGACAGTGCCCGCACCAGATCGGCTATCTCAATTGATACCGTGCCGACATGACTGTTCTAGCACCCTAGCCCCATCCCTATCGCGCATGTCAATGAAGCATGTGCATATGCTCTTTCTTGTTAGTACTGGAACGCCTCCTCCAATCTAGCCAGTATTGAACAAGATCCCTGTACACCGGTTACATACATTTTTGAATGGTTTTAAGCGTATACTCTACCGTGCGGCCGTAGGTGAACCGCCGGTTTTTACGGAGTACATGTCTCATTCGGCCGTATCCCGTATATACAGTGGGTGCGCGGAGATTACATAATACTACCTTTCATGTTATATCTCTGCGGCCATTCATCATTTCAGACTCGGTCTTGATAGATTACAATCTTCTTCTGCCGGACGCATGAAGGTGTGTACCGATGACAAGGTCATGACGCAAGAGAGGTTTCGAGTTCTCTCTCCCTCTCGAGAGCATTGAGAAATTCGAGCATCTGTTCGGCCGCGAGATGCACAATTCATCAGTACATATCGTCCAGAGATGTCTGACATTGCGACATATGGCGGGCTTACAGTCTGTTGCCGTCTTTCCGCTTCTTCTTTGCCGAAAGGGGTCTGCATATAGCTGTCAGGAGCAGATTTGGTCGATTGGCACAAAACTCACCTTCATCCTATCCTTGACCTTGAGGAGTTTTTCGTGGAAATGGCCCTCTGCACTATGACCATCGCCTTGATCCACGAGCACTCTCCCCTTGGCTCCGCTGAACGCAGCAACGCGGAATATACCAATAGCGCCAATAGCATCTAATCTATCTGCATCTTGCACAGCGTGTAATTCGGGACAAGATTGCTGCCATGTCCATTTTCCTTCTTTGACCAGAGCTAATTCCGACGTGTAGGAGACCGAGGGCACTATTTGCAGGATCAGTGCTGCGGCTGATGAAGAGACGGCAGAGTGAGAGAGGTATGGTTGGAGGAGATCCGCGAGTGAGGGGGAGTCTAAAGTAGCGTATTTCTCTGTCGACCTATCAGCTGAACATTCTCGATTGATTGCAATAGCACAAGCTCAAGAGCTTCGGCTTAAAGGCCACTAAATCACTCACTGTCTGAGACGGTGCATCATGTCATATAAGGTAACATATGAGTCGACAATGTAGAGTATCCATGTCAGCGCCATATGCCAGTGAAATTCGGCCAGAAACACACTCACCATCAAGATCATGTGCTAGCGCAGCTAGCTCCACCACGAGAAGATCAGGCCTGGGATCGAGACTCTGCGCAATTCGAAGAGCCAGTCTTCTGACTCTGTCCACTGAGGGTAGCTAGCTATCAGCATTGAGCCGATTGACTGATATGGCCCAGAAATAGGAAACGGTTGATTGGTAATGTAAGAGCACTGACCATGTGCCCAATCGTGTGAGGGATCGTACCTGCGTCATGTCAGCTTAGGACTCTGAATCGCCCATCATGCAGCGGTATAGCTGAGGGTGGGAAGTAAGATGGCTCACTTTGCCATATGCGCTTTGACCATTCCTCCAATGGACGCAAGTAAATCGTCGGGTCGACCAGGATACGTGGAGTCGCTGACTACCAATACCATATTGCGTCTTTCCTTCCGGTTTCAATTCAGGCTCTGTAGGGGTGCTGAAGAGGAGCGATAACAACGTGCAGCAAGTCCTTTGCGACGTTTGATGAAAAATCGTGAAGTCGACGATCAAGTATGCACTGGAACGTATGAATAAAAGGTCAAAACGCGTTATGATTATCGAGGACGTGCAAGGTGGAGGTTGGAGCGCGTCTTTTGTTGCTGGTTGGCAGTGTGGCATACTGTATGTACCCGGGATCGCCATTTACCGTCTTGCTTGATTGAATGGCATCGACACATTGGTCAAGTACAGCACATACGAGAGATATCGAGGCAATTCTCATGCACATTAGATCTAGTGATCAGGTTATGTGAAGGCCAAGAAGGGTATTGCATCTTGTAAAGACATTCCGCATCCATTGTGGCATAGAGGTCACTAGACTGCCGTTCCTTTCATCTCTTGCTCCGAGTGGGAGCATTGGTTTACCCATTCCCATGGCTTATGACTCATAAATTAGGCAGTCAATGATGTCTGCACACTCCTTAGTCCAGTGAGCAAGATCGGCGAATCAAAGGATTGTAGTCAGTTGGTGAGAGGCGTTCCAAGCTTGAGCGTATAATAGAGGGGACGTGCTATCGCAACAGCGTCACACTCTTGCTGCTCTGCATACCCACTCCTACACTTCAGCCTGCACGCATATTCGCGTAGACAACACACAGTCAAGACCAAGATCTACTAACGAACGACACACACTTAAACCCACCGCTCCCTTCTCCTCCACTCAATGTGGAAGAATTTCTTTGCTATGGGCAATACACATTCCTACTCGCCATCTCAGCAAAGACACAACCATGACGGACCGTTTTTCGGCGGTCATCACCATGGCGACTTCTCTATCCGGGTAAGTCTCATCTCTAACCTAGTTCTACAACATGCTTAGATAATGAATACTCAGGGGCAGCGAGTAGATGTGAACAAGCCTTTGCCGCCTGTGCCACAGGCAAAGTCCGTGGTATTCGGATCCAATCCGCCGTAAGCTACTCCATCTCCCCTGTTCGAGTAACGTCATACCCCTACATTTTGACCCCTCCCTTTATTGAACGTCCGTGCGCAGCAGATGATAATTCTACATGTAAATGCATATTACTCG
>JALPBY010000115.1:0-48680 GCA_026538315.1 Cryptococcus sp. GC_Crypt_6
TGTAACGACAAGACGGAGCAGAAGAACCCAGAGATACTTCTGCTTGTCGAGGCTTGCAGCTATGATAGCTGGGACATTTCTGTCTGGGGAAGAAGAAGAGAAAGAGAATTGCAAGTTTTAAAACAATAAATAGTAAAGTCAAGGAGATGAAGAAGCGAACCTTTTGGCTAACACTTCAACAACGACAGTCATTACGCCGAATACCTCCGAGAACCACCTTGGTGTGGCGTTTCATGTTGCAGCAGTTGCCCTTTTGCCACCCACCACGCGATAACTGTCAAGTGGAGATTTCTCGGCTTCTGTTGTTATTGCTCTCTCGCACTTGGCTTGACTCATCCACTCACTCTCTCGCTTACATTCGAAACTCATAACGACCACGGAAAATGGGTGCGGACGGCGGCTCTATCCCAGACCGACGAGATCTGGTCAAGACCAAAGCGAAAGCCGAACAGACGGACAAAGCTCTGCTGCGGGAGCTCTTTGTGCTCTGTGCTTTGAGCAGGGTGAGTTTTAGGATAGATGTGCTAGAAGGGCGGTACTGACATTTTTTATCTCATTCGTTACAATAGAGACCTCTGTCTACCCCTGTTGTCCTGGACCCTTTGGGCAAGCTGTACAACAAAGATGCGGTCATCGAGTACCTCCTCGACAAGTCCAAATATGGCGATGGCGAGCAGATATGCGGCTATCTCAAAGGTGTCAAGGTATGTCATCGCCCTTCTGCATATCTGAAAAGTCCACAGCTGAAGATTCTGTGCAGGACCTGTTAAATCTCAGTTTATTCCCGAACCCCGACTACTCTCCTCCAACTTCGGCGACTACCTCGGATATTCCCACTCGAGCACCGTTTGTCTGTCCCCTCAGTCTGCGTGAGATGAACGGTGTTATACCGTTCATCGCCCTTAAGTCGTGCGGATGTGTCTTTTCCGACGCATCAATCCGAGCTGTCATTCCCAATCTGACCAAAGGAGTCGGTGCGAAAGCGATAGTGACAGATGAGAAGTCGGCAGAGGCAGCAGCCGTGGTCGGAGGAGAGAAGAAAGAGGCGAAACAAGTCGCTTGCCCCAATTGTGGCAAGTCGCTGGATCCAACGAAAGCGGAAGCGATCGTACCCATCAATCCAACGAGAGAGGTGCAAGAGGTCATGCTCGAGCACTTGCTCACTACCAGAGCAGCAGCGAAATCATCCAAAAAGCGGAAGGCAGCAGCAGCAACACCGATTTCGACTGTCGACGTGACAGCTGATGGCATCGCACACACATCATCACCTGCTCCAGGATCGATGGAACCACCTACAAAAGCTGCTCGCGTATCTTCAGGAATTCAGTCGCCGCGCAATGGACCGCCCACGAGTAACGGACCAGCGTCCCTTGCGCGAACAGTACACGAGAAGCTGGCTGAGCAAGAGCGGAAACGATTGAAAGCGCAAGAGGGTATGAGTGATGCTGTCAAAGCCATGTTCAGGTCCAAAGAGCCGGAGGGAGGGAAGAAGTCCGGAGCAGATGACTTTTTCGGGAGGACATTTACAAGAGTGAGCAGTATTTCGTTTCTCATTTTAGCAATTGAGCTGACACATATTCATAGTATGCGTGATAAAAGCTCGTCTGGCTATCAAAGCATTTGCTGTATAGTATCGATTGGAATCGTGTATTATCATCCTTGTTGTAGCAATCGTTATGCATATTCTTCAGATCGTAGCAAGCGAGCACCGAAAGTTCAAGTTGCTGGGTCATGTAGGCACGAAGCGGGGTGACATCAGCTTCTACGCACAGACCACTTACGTCTTGATTATAACAGAACATCTATGTTGTGCATCTCCTCATCGCTCTGTCTCTCACTTCCTCACCTTTCGAGATCTTAAAATCTTTCAGTCTTGTGACAGGACCAAGTACCAGACTCCGGTAGCCATGCAACCATCTTCCCCAACACCACACTCCGGCCCACCGCCTCCACCACTTCTGAGCTCACCTCTCTCTAGAGTGACAAGACGCAAGAACCTCCGACTCGGCTCGTCGTCTGAAAAGGTCCAGCTCGTCGGTCTGGCTGAGTGGCGACGTCAGCCTAAAACGTACAGCAAGAGGACCAACAACCAATCGCATAGCACTAATGAACGATCGAGAGCGGCGACAAGTCTAGGGATGGGGATGCAGAGTACACCTGCCAAGAAGCGCAAAACTAAGAGCTTTGCCGTATGTCGTCCAATCTGCCGATATGCGTTTGCTGACAAACGTTCGGAATCAGAGCATCGGCGCCATGTCGACACCGAAAGCTTCCACTGCCAGGATCACCCATTTGTCACTTAGCGACACAGAGATATCTATGCCCTCTTCTGCTCCATTCGTCTCATCAGCAAATGACACCTTGACTTCCCCCAGCATCTCAATAACTAGTGCAGACTCCATCCCTCCGGCTATGATGGGGAACGAGACTCAGTCGTACCCCTCAAATTCCACTCGGACCATCGGTCGAAGCGAGTCGTATCAGTATATCTCAGATGATCATTTTCTCGTTACTCGCGACTTCTCCGTCCCTCTTAACGACCGTAGCAACGCCCCGTCAAGATCGTCATATCCGTTGGACCCCTCAGCCGGATCTGAGGCTGCTGCTGAGCAGGACATCACCACGCCTCGTCCGCGATCGGCGTTGGACTGTTCTGTGCCCCTCAACAATCCGAGGCACTCTTCGGCCACCATCGATGATGATCGTGTCGTGTCTGGCGCAAAGACGACCGAAGCCACACGTAGACGTCCATTTTTGCAGATTCCAATCCTCGATGGAGGGCTACACGCAGCCGAGGCCTCGGTCACTATTGACGATGACGACGACGGACCGCCAGAAAGAGCCCGAAGCAACGCAGCGACACCCCATACGCCCAACTGGGAATCGCTCAAGCCTGTAGGTGGGCTGAGTCCTGAGTGGCTGGTTGTCACACGCGAATCGCCCAAGACCCCGTCGCCTAAGAGGAGCATCGGGCGATCGATCATTGATGATGGAGCTCTTCATGGTATTCCAATTCAGGAAATTTACTCCTCTACTTCGTCACGCGACCTAGCGAGTAGCTCCAGCGCGGAACAGGGCCTTACCAGCTGGACCACTGGGCGAAGCTGGGGCGATCCATTTGGGATGATCGCGGTTCAGGGCAGGACAGACGGTGAGACTCGTGCTTCTTCATCTTTAAGGTTGTCTACGGCAAGCTGACAATCTCGCAGGCCGGGCAAAAAGATGGTGTCCTTCCTCGGAAGAAGGCTCTCCTTCACCACCGCGCTCGCCGTCACCAATCCGCTTTTCGAGCAGCGTGAGCTTTGACATCGACGAGAGCAGCTCTGAATCGACGTCTCCAATCTCCTCACCGAAATCATTTCGGGCAGACCGCTCACTTCGGAGAGTGAGAGGCGCATGGCGAGGAGCGAGAGTGTTAGCGCGGCTGGAGGGGAGGGAGGCCCAATTACAAGCGCAAGGAACGTCAGAGTCGGGGGAGGAACTAATTATTCAATGGGAAGGCGGTAAAGCTGCTCCAAAGAGTAAAAGGCTAAACAAGCCGTCTGTATCAGTGACGCAGATGTCAGAGGTGGGTGGTCATCTCTTGAACTTGTAAGGATGGTCAAGGGTAGCTAAGGGTGTCTGATCTTGCAGGCGGCAATTGAAGCACGTCAAGCTCGCATCGAGCACTATGAAGACCTTGCAAGCAACTATCGCCTTCGATTAGAGTACGTCTTGGGGTAAGAAGGGCACGGCTGGGCAGGATATAGGTTTTTATGCGTAGAGAAAGGTCACATGTTGAGCGAGCATGTACGGCGGGACGACATGCAGGATGTCACTTGTTTCGGAATGACCGGCCGATGAACTCGGCCGACAAGCGTGTCGATCGGTGGTGTCCGACAATAACATTTGGATTTTGCGGGGAGTGAAGTGACGATTTAAGCATCATAACATGGCGTGCCAATGAGCATGAGTTTATAGCACATCTGCAGCGCATTATACCATCGCGATACACTTCTGAGCATTGATCCATGGGCAGGCAAAGCTGCGTTCGCCGATTCTTTGATTGTGGTCGACAGTTTCAGTATCGATAGCGATACTTGGTCAACTTTACGTGAATCCGACTTACGGAATCAGTGGTAGACGGAGATCTGACGATGAGTCGAATTGCGGTGGGCCCATCTCGGTCCTCGAGCTACAGGGGGGGAGAGAGGGGAGGGCCGAGTTCGAGCTCTGGGCCAGGGAAATTGGAAAGACAAGCCTCACGGATATCCAACGCTCTTACGCACGTGAGGTCGATCGAGGCGTATCCCATAGAGATAGAGTCGTCTGAGCCAGAGCCATCTGAGCCAGAATCGTCTAGTGACCTCGAGCATGAGGTCGGGATCGCTAGCGAAGGCGACAGAGAAAGCAAGGGCGCCGCGAAGAATACCATGAATCCAGATACGAAGCTGGAAGGTGAGACAGGAGGGAAGGAGACGGCGGTGCTGGACATTGAGCATGCGCCGGTCGATGACGATCCGCGATTATGGAGCGAGAAGCGGAAATGGACCGTGCTGTTGATTAATACCCTCGCAGTCGTAAGTCGAAGTCTCAATCATTCTCACATCAGAGTATCAGGGAAGCGGGTGTACGGTGTTTGGTTCACACTGTCTTTCTTGTAGTACTTGAAGTCTGGACGCACTGCGACCTTGTGCATCATATAGCTGACCTAGAACCTTGCTTCCATTCTCATCAATCCTTTCTTGTTGTCCGCGTCATCGACTCAGCTCATCCCGCTTATGGCGGCCAATATCTATAATCCAGTCATAAACGAGCTCGCGGCCGATCTGCATGCTACCCAAACGGAAATAGGTTTGAGTCTCAGTTTGTATATCTTGTGAGTTCACTCAATCCCCTTCGCACTGCCTTGACGATCATTTTCATCGACCAGTATGCAGCCGATGTTGATGTGTTTGGCCTGTGAAATAGACATCAGGGGTATACTCCGACGTTATGGGCAATGGTGTCAGAGGTGAATGTCTTCACTTTTCAAGATCTCGACTTGTAGCTGACAGATCGCGCTCGATAATGCAGTTTCGAGGTCGCAAGGTCAGTGCCGTGTTGCATCGCGAGATTGACCGAGAACAATTACTGACTGGCAAGATCGCACATCGCACATGCTACTCGTAGACGGTCTACATCGTATCTTACGCTGTACGTCTACCTCTCCTCATTTGTTCCTACTCCTTGACTGCCTACTCCCTGACTTGCCCGCTGACACATATCTAGTTGTATACAGGGGCACTGATCGGTGCTTCCCGCGCCCAGAGTATGACGGTTTTCATCATCATGCGCATTCTGCAAGCTGCAGGCGGAGGAGCAGTCATGGCGGGTGGAGCAGGTACTTTGGCAGACATGTACGAGCCACACGAGAGGGGAAAGAAGGCGAGTTGTAACATATTCACGATAGATTCACTATAAAAGGCATGTCTGACTGACTCGGCGTAGCTCGGCATATTCTATGGTATACCGATGTTGGGACCGAGTTTTGGTCCGCTCCTAGGTGGAGTTTTAGGCAACGTAAGTGATTCCACTGCATAGACCGAGTAAGGTCGATGACATGAACTTACTGTCTCTCTACCCTACGACAGGCGTTCGGCTGGCGAAGCGTCTTCTACTTCTTGGCCGCGTGCGCAGGCATATTAGACGTCGTCTTCATCTTCTTACCCGATTCATGGCGTCGCGAGGTAAGTCGTCGAGATCCACGTCTCACTGTAGAATCTGTTCACTGATCGCTTGTCATTTCGATTCCATGTTTGTAGAGATCACGCTCGTATCAGCGAGCGTATGCGTCAGCGGTCAAACGAGCCAGAGCGCGAGATGAGAAAAAGGTTCTGGCGACGACGACTGATGCTCCGAAGAACCAGGAATCATTTGCTGGACCAACAAGTCAGACGGTTGGTACACGCATAGAGCTTCAAACCTCGCCTCGCGCGGGAGATGTAGAGTCAAATCCCGATGGCAAGGTTAAAGTCAAGACTCGACGATGGCTGAATTTCGGCTCTGGTAGACGGCGGACAGGGAAGGTGGTCGATACGGAGGAATCAGAGACGTTCAAGATTGGGATAAGAGATATCAACCCTTTCTCACCCATGGCCGGAATCTTGAAACGGCCCACAAATCTGATCATCCTCATCGCATCCGGTGAGTGGCCGCATTTTCTTTTACTTAGGAACTTGTGACTGACCGTAAAGGTCGACAGCTATCATTTTCGCTGGGCAATACACTATCGTTTACACAGTGTCGATAACACTCGGCAAAGCCCCGTATAACTACAGTACGCTCAAAATCGGTTTGGTCCTACTTTCCTTCGGGCTGGGCAATGTGGTAGCGAGCCCTACTGGCGGAAGATTCTCGGACGTGATGCTGAGAAGGCTAAAGAAGAAGAATGGAGGCAAGTCTGTGCCAGAGGTACGTCCTAATCAGTCCTCATCAATATCTCTGCCGATCATATGGGGCTATCATATGCTCATATATGCTTTTATGTTCAGATGCGCCTAAAAGCCACATTTCCCGCTATACCCACAGTCATCCTCAGCTTCCTCGCCTATGGTTGGCTGGCACAAGAGAAAGTCCATATAGCCGCTATCGTGGTGGTATTGTTCATCGCGGGTTTCAGCTTGTTGTGAGTATGGATCTTTTTGTGTCCATGTACGAGCATTGCCGATCCTTTCACAATCGTCTATACGTTATACGTGGCTGGATGGATAGAGAGCATCGCTTATGCTGATCCGTCGTGTACCCCCTTTGCAGATGGATCTACCCAAGCACTCTCGGTTATGTAGTAGACGCGAACCCCGTGAGTGCGATAACACTCATATCCGTCTTCACATCTGACAATTCGATATATAGGGCTCTTCGGCAACGGCTGTATCGTGCAATTCCCTTTTCAGAGGTTCTTTAGCCTGTGTGATGTCCCAAATCGCCACGATAGTGCAGAACGCTATAGGAGACGGAGGGCTGTACACGCTCTTTGCTGGGTTGCTAACTATCAGTACAGGTATCATCGTCTTGCTCAGCTGTAAGTAACCGTTCAGGCTTTGTGAAAAGTTTCTTTCGCTTATCCTTTCAATGTATCACAGATAAAGGGGAAGGATGGCGGACACATGGGTTCGGACTTGGAAGAACTAGGAATCAGTCTGATAAAGCAGACGAGAAGGTTTAACGCGACACGCGACCAGTCGGTTATCAGAGCATAAATCACAAGCATAAAAGGGATTATCATATGCGGAGATCATATAATTTAACGATAGCTCGCTATAACACTGTTTCAAGTATAATACTTCTTGGCTAGAACCTACATGCATCATGCTGCATTGCTGGTCAGCTGATCAAGGAGAGCTCTCAAACGCGTCGTGCTTACTTGCTTGCTTAGCTGAAGCTCAGCGTAGCACCGTAAAGCCAGAAGGGGTAAAAAGGGGCAAAAGTGCCACATTCGGCAGTGTCCGCTCTCTCGCTTCGAGCACATCCACTAATGCGGGACAACAACAACTCGCTCGCACTCGCACTCGTTCATTGCTCTGGTGACGCATCACATCATTATCTCGTTTGATCGTTGTCTTCTCTTTTGATCAAAGGGCTTAGTGAGAAGGCCGAGATATCATTCTCTCACCGGACATCCATCATTCGCCATGTTCTCCGTGCTCAAGACCGCTCCTCGCTCAGTGGGCGCTGCCTCCACCGCCTTCAGAGTCGAAGCTCGGTGCTTGACTGCCTCTTCTGCCATATGTGCGCCCAAGAAGAAGGTTGTTGGTGAGTATCATATTGTTTGACCGTGATGCGCCGGAGATACAAGGAATGGATGGGCGCCTGGCTTGATGCGTGTTAGAGACACCAAGTATAAGTCGCGCGAACGGTGGCGAAGGACTTTGCCAGTGCACGCTTGCTGACAATAAAGCATTTGCAGACCCTACATTACCTACGGCTCCTCGAGGCCCGCCTACTGCATACACATTATTCTTCAAGGACTATCTGCCGTCGGTCTTGAGCTCGCACCAGAAACCAGATGGGAAGACGGACATGAAAGCGTTAACCGCTGCCGCCGGCCAAGCGTGGTCTGCTCTGACTAGTTCTGCGCGAGAATCGTTCGAGAGCGCAGCTTCGCAAGGAAAGAAGACTTTCGAGAAGGAGTATCAAGCATTTTGGGAGTCTACTACGCCCGAAACGCGCGCAGCTATCGCTAAAGCCACTGGCAAAGTGGTCAGGCCGCCAGGGGGCAAAAAGGCTTATAAGCAATCGATAGCAGCGCGCTCTGGTAATCCCGGTAAACCCCTCTCGGCCTATTTCGCCTTCGCCAAAGACATCAGAGAGGGAAACGACGTCAGCGTACCCGAGGAGCTGGGCCCGCTCGAGAAAGTCCGCTTCCTCGCAAAGGAGACCGGCAAGAGGTGGAAAGACCTTCCAGAGGAGGATAAGCAGGTCAGTACACTGTAACCCTCGTCACGTACTCTACTCCTTGGTGCTTGAGCTAAGATATCCTTGTCACGCCGCAGAAATACAAAGACGTGTACACTCAGCAAAAGGCGGCGTGGGAGGAGTGGAAGAAGACCCAGAAGGACTTGTAAACTGCGCATCTGAGCTAAGAGAGTATTACGTGCAACTAAGGCACACGGGAGAGAGATGAGATGGAATCACCACTATGAGAACGAAACGGAAAGAGAAAGGAAACATGTACGGCGAACATTAGGAAGGACGTGTCGTCGGGAAAGTCGTATTAGACCAGAAAGGGTCGTCTCGGCCAGAAGGTAATTGGGAATGGATTGGATCATACCACTCTGCTCTTGCGTTCCCACGTATATACACCATGTTGATTAGCGATATCATCTTTGCCGAATATGCACTTCTCCACATGAACCCTTCGCCCTGCTGCCCACCCAAGCACAACTCCACCCGCACAGCTCTATTGACAAATTCGAGTCCGCTCATTCGTCGCTGAGCAGTCGGCGAGCGAAGCACTCAGCTGCTGATCAATATCAGGAGAACAATTGCGGGTCAGTCAATATGCCAGAGCAGATCTTTCTGAAGCCAAATAAGACGCCAAACGAGAGACGCATTGACGACAACACACGCATGCTGATAAAGTGCATCCTGAGCAAGTGTTTTCTTTTACCCCACTAAGCTGACAGACAGCCCTATATCGTCCATCCCTACATCACGAGACGGCGCTCAAGCTTGCGCGACACGTTCAGTGGTCGTGGGCGTCGCCGTGGTGGAGAGCGTGCTCGTCGCCTTGGAAGTTGAGCTTGTAGACTATTACGACGAAGAGAGTCAGCACGAATTCAAATATTATTTTGATTCTCTTTGCGCAAGATTCTCCCCTCCCGTATCGAGAGTTCCGAAAGTCAACATAACTTCTGCTCTCGCAAGAAAATTGACTGTCCATGAGATGTCTCATCCCTAATCCTACTCTTTTCCACCAAAACCACCTACACCTGTGAATACGAAAAGAAACACTCACCCGAACCGCACTCTGGGCATCGGTGGTTCTTGAGGGTGTTGTTGACGTTGAGCCAGATGGTGTCGTGGGAGTCGGCGGGGAAACCGGTGCATCCGACCTGACGCTCCGGGTACTGTGTTGGGGTGAACAGATGGTAATCAGTCATATATATGTCGTATGGATATGTGTGACAGGCGACAACAACTCACCAAGGAGTAGATAGAGATGGGGTCGTCGACTGTGCCGAGCCTGGTCATCTCCAAGGGCTTCATGTCGAAGACGTCGACGCCCTCGAGCTTGCCGAGCAGCTCGAATCGCTCGATACCGGTGGCTTGTTGCTCGCTGCAAGACACAAAAGAGAGGAGATGCGTATGTTAGCGACGTACAGGACTTGCTGAGCTCAGCCAATATGCCTCTGGAGCGACAGCATCGCTGTGGCGTTATGCATGGGAAGGGATAAGACCCACTCGGTAGGAACCTCTCCGGCCTTTGCACCTGGACCAAGGAGTTGCGGGGGGAGATCATGGCCTGCCTTGCGGATAGCAGAGATGGAGAATGCCCTAGCTGCAATAGGCTGAGCGAAGGCGGCGCGCTTCGGGACAGCGACGGCTGAGCGGAACGAGCGGAGGACGGCGGACATGCTGATGGACCGACAACAAGGATTGAGTGGTGAGTGTATGACAGAGAATGAGATGTTATGGAGTAGGATATCGTGGGATTGTGATTCGCAGGTCGTCTTTGTGCTATGTCCAAGTGGAGAGCTAAGGAGCAGAGCTAGCGAGCAAGCTCAGCTCCGGAATCTACCGAAAATCAACATCACTCTAATACAGCTATTACGTTATAATCCCGCGGAATTTGAGTAGTTGTGGCATCTTTATCCTTCTCTAGAGTAATCTGATCCCGCTCTGTTATTGATCACGTCTACATATTCGACCTTTGCCACCTATATCATTGATCATCTTTGGGTTGCATAGCTCATCACTACCTAACACGAATATCCTTCTTAGTCCCTGTACGACCATGCCGACACTCAAGTTCTGCGGCGAGTGGTGAGCTCCTGCATGTACTCTTTATGGCAGAATCAGCTTGCTAATCTGTCTATGTGTGACAGTAACAACCTCCTGTATCCAAAAGTATGTCCACTGTTCCTCAGCTCATACTAGGTAGTGATGATAGACGCTAAGACATATACTCTCGCTCGCTCGAGTAGTCAGATAACAACGCCAAGATACTATTATATCAATGCCGGAATTGCAATTACGCCGAGAACGCTCTCGCTGACCCGGGCATGGCCCCGTGCGTGTACAAGAATGATTTGTTGACTATAGCGAGGTGCGTCTTGTCTTACTCAGCACCGACCTTAATCTATCTTCTCCTTCGTGTAGTTTTCAACCTATCTTCTTGGGAATGGTGCTTACTCTGCTTTTGTTTGTTGATAGAGAACAACAAGGAGAAACGAAAGATCTCGAGACGGATCCAACGTTACAACGATCAGATATCCAATGTCCCAAATGCCAGCAGCACGGGTGAGTCAGGCTCTCTCTTATTCTTAGTCACACTCTTACTGGACGACCTTTACGACAAATTACGAACGCTGACACACTTTCATCTACTCAGCGCCGTATTTTACCAGGATCAAGCGCGGAGGATCACCACGAATATGACCTTGTTCTACTATTGCGTTCACTGCAAACATTCTTTCAGAGATCCAAAAGTCAAGCATCGGTAGGCTGCGAATGTCGGGTATAAGGCAAGGCGAGACGAGTGAATTGGATCCCGAAGCAGAAGAAGAGATATTCGAAAGAGAGGCATCATGTTGGCGAAAATACTTTGTCTTGCAGAGGAAGAAAGTGCAAATGCTCGAAAACACATTGCTTCAGCATCAACCAAACCTGTTGTACTAGATTATGCATTATGACCCAAAAAGTCAACGTCTTGACTACTTTATCCGCTCCTTGTGATATACATGAAGATGCTCAAAATCCCCTCCCGCACGTACACCCGCTCTCACTCCACATCCATAATCATATCCCCTTGTTCCAAATGCTTCATGAAGCCCTGCCATACACCCGCTCCACCCTGAGGTAGACTTTCGCTCACTCTCTTGCCCATTTTGGCATTACTCAGTGTCCTCCTTGACCCAACAATAATAAGCGCCTGCGACGAATACCACTCGTCAGCGTTGGTCGATCAACACATCCTGCAAGAGTCTGTGTAGGACAACTCAACTCACCCTCTTGCCTCTGGTCAATCCCACGTTGACCCTCCTCCAGTCACCTAGGAAGCCGATCCATCCTCCAGAATTCGACCGGACCGTACTAAAGATGATGACCTCTTTCTCCCGGCCCTCAAACCCATCAACAGTCTTGATCTCGATCTTGTCAACTTCTCCTACTCGATCAGGTCCTAGAACATCCAAAAGAGCTTCTCGGCGTGTGGAATCTTGCAAATGATCGGTCAAAAGGCGGATTTGAGCTAGATACGGGGTGATGATGCCGATCTGCGACCCCTTCAATTCCTATCACGCGGTATATCTGGTCAGCCTTGCCTCTTCCTGAATGTCGCGGCGGAAGAAGAGCGCTGATGCTCACCGGGTTCCTGAAAAGCAGATCGGCGACGACATCACAGACAATCTCCGCATCACCATAGTTCGCTATGCTCTTCATCATCGGCGACTCGGGATGATCGTGGTTCAAAAATGTCATATTTTGCCTTGCGACAGGATTCACAGATGCGTCTCCAAACCCGGCTTCAGCAATGTGGTCATCGTTGGGGTCTAGAGGTACAAGAAAGGCCGTTTCTGGTGCTGGACGGGCTTCGGAATCTGTACCGTCCTTCAGCAGCCCAGCGTAGAAAGCCGAAGACGGAAAGGATGAGAGAGCTGGGTGCATCCTGTACTGCGTGTCGAGCATTATTGATGGTACGTCTGAGCATATCAGGTGGACAATTAGCAACTAGCCACGTTGGACCCGCTAAGAAGACTATGACACGGGTGTACTCACGACGTTCATGAATAAGCCGTTCAAACAAACTCGTGGACAATCCACCAGCATGAGCTTCCGGAGAGATGATGACGGGCGGTAACTGCTTATGATCGCCGATGATAGCAATGTGAGACGACTTCCCACATGGTCAGCTGACGAGCATACCGGTGGAGATGAGATCAAACCACACTCACTCCCTTCATCAACGGAATGAGCGACAGTGGCTCAGTCGCCATACTCGCTTCATCCAAGAAAACCATCGGGAAATCGATATCTGCGAGTTTGAACGATGCAGCAGACAAGCAAGTGGTGCAGATCTGTTTTCGAAGACGTATCAGCAAGGCCAATAAGAGTCAGGAGCACATCGATGAGAACGAGGACGCACCACGTCGGCATCCAACAGAACTTCTCTTGTCACGATGCGTTTTTTGCCCCATATCTTCTGACGGAGGTCTAGCATCCTTTTGTTTGCGGCAGCTGTTGCAATGGATAGGTAGGTCAGCACCGGAAATTCGTATAGTCAGGGACGGACTACTCACGATTGACCTTGTCTCCTTCATTTCTGGGTACAGTGAGCGTTTTGATCATATCCATTTCGGCTTCCAGCTTGGCTATGTCTGCCCAAATGGGGTGACTCTCCATAGCTCGGTCCATTGTCCACTCCTTCAAATCTTCCGGCACCCTATCATCTGCTCCCATCCTAAGCGCCTTGACTCCATGCGATCGCAGGCCAGACAGGAGATTGTCTACCGCTACATTCGTATGGGCGCAAACAAGTATCGGGAAAGGCACTTCCCAGTGCTTCTTCAACAATTTGATGGTCTCAATGATCACTCGCGTCTTGCCAGTCCCCGGCGGCTACAGTCAGATCAATGTCAGCTGAATGAGCACTGCAGTAGCGGTCGATACTCACGCCTTGTACAAGGCTCAAACGCTCGCTGAGCATCATCGCAATGGCGCGCATTTGACTAGGGTTGAGAGGTACATTTGGATCGCCTTCGACACGAATTGGGTCACCCCGCTCAGCTCTATATCGTTTAGTCCAGCTTTGTATCAGTTGATTTCTCGCGAGAATACCGGCCGGTTCGGGTGCAACTTGTGGTGGGAGCTCGGGAACGGCATCGAGATCGTTGGGGCTCATCTCCGTGATATCTTGTACCACATCGTGCTCGTGCGTCACTGCAGAATTCAAGGAACTGTGCACAGTCGCGTTGAGCGAGGTAGACGATGGGTCCAAGGGTGTATAGTCGACTTGGAAAGCTCGAAGTAACTTGTCTCGTAAAGCTGTACCGCGAAGTATGATTTGGTCGCGTTTGGCTCTTTGCGGAGCCAAGACCTCGTGGAGGGCCTGTTCCTCCGCAGTGAGTGAAGACAGCGGCTCCTGATCCTCTGCATCTGTGGACGTTGGATAGCCACTCATATCTTGGAGGAACGGGTCGAGATTGAGAGACTTGAGAGCCTGGATCTGACGTGAGTGTGCAAAATCGCTGCACCCTACGTCGAGTCTGCGCCACCGACATCAGCAATTGTGCTCAGTTTTGAGACGGAATGGATCTTTGCTCACCTCCATGAGCCTGTGTCGAAATCCGGTAAAGTTTGATTGAACAATACTGCAACTGTCTTTCTGGTAGTTTTCCAAACTCGGCCAAGAATGTATCCGTCGGTGCCGGGAGCTTTAATGCCATCCGTAAGTGGATTGGTACGGCTGATGACAAGACATGTTCCAACGCTACAAAATGACGCCGTGAGTAAGCATCAGTGTTCAGTATACGAGCAACCTGGAGACGACCTACGAGAAACGGTTGAACGGCAGATCTTTGTTCCCTTTGCCTCTGGTGAACGTATGTATGATGCCTAGCTCTGCTGCTGATTTGGGCTGGATACCGATATGACCACTCAACTCGTCCATGACGTATCCTTCGCGGAACAGTCGCTCGAATGACCATTCGGACATACGCGCATTGAAGAGTTGTTCTTCCTCCGCTTGTTCAGCGTCGAGAAGAGGGATGAAGCTAATTCGCCAAGGTGTCAGCGATATGGCTGTGGCGTAGCACGAGCAATGCGGCACGCTTCCACTCACTGTCGTTCGTACCTCTCCAGCTCTTCTCTAAACCTCTCCCCTTGTCCAATCTTCACAAAAGGCCCCTCTCTTCGCTTTTCAGCGTCTTTGAACCACCTATTACCCCTGCCCGATACCGCGGTATGCAGCCTGCTCTTTGCTCTCTGACGCCAATCAAACCTCGTTCGGCCATCGGGGGGATAAGCGTCGCCTTCCATAGGTGGCAAGTCCGGTGGTATCGCCAACTTTGGTCTACTCCGTCTTGTTCTTGCAGATGATGAGGGATCGTACTCTGGAAACGGGTCGAAGGCGGAACCGTCGTTCGCCGGTAATGTGTCGGAGTTGTAGAAAAGCTCGTCCTCTTGCTCGAAAGCGTGCTGACCGCTCACAGCTGTATCGAGGGAAGACCACCCTTCTTCACCGTGATCCGAGTCCGAGTTAGGAAGAGTCATGTTCAGTTCCGGGGTGACGAGAGAAGTAGCGTACAGTTCGTCAATGTCCGCTTGGGAAACTTCGAAAGTACCTTGTTCGACATCGTCTGACCACTGTGCTTGTGAGTACGAGGAGGGTCCAGCGCGCTCTTTGCCTTTACGGCTGGGTCGTTGGCGAGCGCTGGCCGAGGCAGAGGCAGAGGCTGAGGCGGAAGCGGAGGCGAATGAGTTTGGTAGTGGTCGTTGTGAGGATGAGGAGGGTTCTACTGATACGTATGGGGGAGGATCGTGATGAACCTCGATAAAGGGGTTGGGCAGGGGTTGAGCCCTGCTAGATGCCGAAGAACTGAATGCCCTCTCGCCATAATCTGCTAAAGACAGAGCCGCCCTTCTATCATGATGACTGTGATCGATACGGCCAGAGCTGACGTGAGCGAGTCCAGCGGTATTCTTGCTTTTGCCTCCTATCCTTATCGACGACAACGACGATGCAGTCGTATGCAGCTGCTTACACGCATCGAGCCTGTAGCAAGGAGCAGCAAGAGGAACCGCACGAGCATGAGCTTGCGCTCGCGCCGGGGATGCGCTGAAGACGCGCGTTGATCGTCTCAGCTTGTCCGAGTCCTCTGGGTCGTCGCGAGAAAAGAAAGTATAGCAGCTCGATCTCGTGCGAGCTGATGCTGATGCTGACGTGAGCTGTCAGCGGGGTGATGAAGGATGAAGAGGAGAGGAGGAAGGGGAGGGGGTAAGAGGGTTTATATCATGTATGTCCGGACGAGTACGAAGAGTCGAAGAGTGGGTAAGAAGGGGTAAATGTAGCAATAACAATCCCACATTACATCAAAATATCAAAATCAGGGCACAACGGTATCTCTACACGCGAGTCCAGTGGCAAATACCCGTTTAAGGCTCTGGCTCACTCATCACTGGCTCGCATCCTGGTGAGCATCGACAGTGA
This sequence comes from Cryptococcus sp. GC_Crypt_6, assembly GCA_026538315.1. Lineage (NCBI taxonomy): Eukaryota > Fungi > Basidiomycota > Tremellomycetes > Tremellales > Cryptococcaceae > Cryptococcus > Cryptococcus sp. GC_Crypt_6. The sequence continues at coordinate 15,890 of JALPBY010000115.1, forward strand.
TATCGTGGTATGAACAGGTGCTTGTGCATGGCTTGATTTATGGTCGTTCTTCTATTACACATCTATATGCAGTGGATGCTCCAGTATCGCCCTCGACTCTCTATACTTTGCTGAGCCTCAACCCAATTCAGCGAATACTGCTGTAAATGATCTATCTATATACACGCCTTCACAATATTCTCCTCTCTTTCCACAAAATCCACAGGTGCCATGCTTGGTACTATGATCTCGCGCGAGAACCGCACCGCTAGGCACAACCGCTTCTTCCTTGACTGATTACTTTGTTTCGGCAACAACATCGTCATCGACCAGAGGTTCAGGACCTTGACTGATGTTCAAGTCGATCAAGCGACCGGTGTACAGGTCGTAGAGCTATCGTAGAAATAATCAGCTATGCCCAGTGGCTCTCTTTGGACTGACTCACCCAGCCGTGCACATAGACTTGTCGGAACTCGCCCTTCTTAGCCAGGTCCCAGGCGCTCTGAATAGTCTACAGGGAGGGTATCATATCAGTCAGCCGCACTTGTGATAGGTGTCTATCGCACCCGGCACTCACAGGACTCTCAATGACATTCTTCACGCTCAACTTGACGTTTTCAATGATCAAGTCATTAACGTCGCTGCCTGGAGGCAAGGAGTGCTTGAGCCTGATGATAGGGTCGAGGAAACGGGTAAGGGGTGTAGAATCGTCACAGTACTGCTTGCCTTCGACAGGCTCTTTGAGGTCGAACGCAGCGATACAACCACCGCAACCCGTGTGGCCGACGACGATGACTGAACATTTGATAGCGGGTCAGATGTTTGCTCTGGATACTCGGAAACATGTAGCTGCTGGACGCACCATGATCAACACCGACATTCATCACTGCGTAGTTGAGGAGAGCTTGCGAGGCATCGTCCTCTGGCTGGAACTGGTTTGCGACATTTCGCTAAAGGGCGAGTCAAGAGAGAGGTTAGATATGAACATTCCTTGCTGCCAAAGCCGCACTAACCTGGACGAAAACTTCTCCTGGCCTACGGGCCATGATGGTGGTTTCTGGCACCCGCGAGTCGGCGCATCCGATCCAGAGGAAGTTGGGTGCCTGCGTATGTGATTGGTAGGTGGTAGAGTGACAGTGATGATAGTGATGCGCGGTACAATCAGCAATCATCCTAACTGATGAGGAGAGTCGCGCTCGCCATGACACGGCTTCGCTTGGCAGATAGACACTTTTCTACTCACCTGACCTTCGACTTGCTGCTTGAAAAAAACCTCGTGGTCCTCTTGGACCTTTCTCGACCACCACCTATTGCCTTCTAGCACTGCTCTGATCTCCTTGAATTTCTTCGCTGCCAAAGAATGATCGAGGTCTGCGTCGATTTCCTCTTTGGCGATAAGTGGTTCAGCGTGGAAAGGCATTTTGGATGATGTGGTAGTATGCAAGTTTCGTGCAGATGAGAGCGAGGAGAACGACTTGTTATGTGGGTAATTGAATTTGAGGGCGGGGAACGAGGCGGGCGACGAAGAACGAAGGGCCGAGAGCGAGAGCGAAGACGAGAGTGAGGAGAAAGACGAGTAAGACGATGGCGAGGTAGAGAGTGAGAGTGAGACACTAGATTGCTCGGAAGATGACGAGATGGGAACGGGGGCAGGGGCAGTGTGCGTCGCAAAGCCGGAAATCGTATGCACCGGGCACGCCCGTCGGCCAGTGGCTCTAGCACTAGCAGTAGCAGTAGCTCGAGCGAGAGCGCCGGAGCGAGCGCGAGTAGCGTGAGTAGTGTTGGAAGTGGTACTGGTGGTTGCGCCAGTAACAAGTCCTCGGAGTCGAGATGAAGTAGAAGTAGCAAAAAGTTCTCGCAGCGCAGGACGCTTTGAGAAGAGGGGAATGGTGTGGGCGCACTCGGCTATCTGGCCGAGCGATTAGCGATATATATGTATGTATCTGGTCTGTCCGAAGCAGCGGGACAATGACGGGCCGTGAGCAGCGTGGGATAAGTAGAGATGGCGAGGAGAGGTGAGGACTGATGAAAAGAGCAAAATGTGATTGCTGCACGTACGAGTACGACTCGGCTTTACTCGGTTACGCACCAGTCACCCACCCATTACCCATCAACATTGACCTCTAAATGGCTGCCCAAATCAACTTTTTCTTTTCGTGGGGAAAACAGCAGAGAATGATTCAGGCACGTAAATTAAAACGGTGTGATCGAAACGTGTACCCCTGGGGCAACGCCACGCGACACTGCCATCTCTATATACTCTAATACCTTATTCCGGTCATTTGTCTTCTACTCGAGTACAGTGTGAGACGGAACAGCGGTACACCGTAACAACTAACCCCGTCCGTAATGTCCCGTAAGTCATCGAACACAGTTAGTCACCTGAGAGTCTGGCCACACTCATGTGGCAGTATAAAACCAACATGCATAAGATACGATGCTTTTGTCCTACTTGGAATCTATGCACTAACAGTCACACTACGCGCAACTTTGACGACGCTATCTTGCAACTGTCTACGGGGCTCAGCTTGTCAATCTGTTGATCATGGCGGGAACACTGAACAGATCCCCCTCCAGATCTACCAGACACTACTGAGTCTTTTTCTCGCCATCACCCAATAGCTTTTGCTTTTGCTCCTCGAGAGCGTTCTCCACCTTTTCCTTTAGCTCTACCAACCTCCTCTTCTCTCGGCGCTCTCTACCGCGAGTGACCAACTCGTTTGGCTCAAGGCTCGCAAACAGGGATTTGCACCCGGTTTCAACGATATAACAGAGCGCGAAGTCGATACACATCGTACTCGTCAACTTGGTGCGGAACTGCATTCATGTGTCTGTCAGTACATGACCTAGTAGATCGCCGAACAGAAAGGCCACGGCGCGACTCACCGAAGTGGTCATCTCAACAAGCTGCAACCATCTGTTCAATTCGGGGAAGAAATCGGTCGCACCGCTGTACGCAACAGCTGAAACACCAAGAAGACCATAGTACAGAGGCGGGTTCTCCCTGATGCCCTCACGGAACGGTCTGCCCTGGAAGTTGAGTACGAACGTCGAGACTTGTTGCGAGAGACCAAGCAGGTAAATGGCTGTGTTGAGCAGGGAAGGCTCAAACTTCTTCTCGAGGTCGATCACGCCACGGCTATAAGACTGTCAGCGGGCTGATCCCCTATATGTCATTGAATGTGACTTACTCCTCAATGGACTTTGAGAGACCAGTGATATAGACAAGCGCCACAATGTGCACAGCGAATTGAAGCAGGACCGACAACAGTACGTAAAAGTTGAAGATATTGCCAAGAGGTCGTTCTTTAGACAGCTTCTCCACGGGCTGAGCATGGTGGGACGAGATCAGCTTATTCCCGCATCCGACAGTGACAAGTTCTATTCACCTTGGCCCTCGAGATACACAAGAAACAAACGCTCATCAACATCCCCGTGATGGTGACTTGGTAGTCGCCGAACTTGATACCATCCAGGTATTGAACGGAAAGAGAGTATGCAGTGATGAGACAGTTGAGCGCGAGAATCTTGTACATCTGGATGGTCGCAACGAGGGTGCATCGACCTTGGCGAATGATGTTGGTGACTATTCAGGAAATTTGATCAGCCGCGTGACGTATATGAATGTGATGTTCCACTCACTGGCTGATACGTTCGAGAGCTTCGACGTGAAAGGCGCAGCACAAGATGCGTCACCGAGCTTGATTTGAGGGATTTCTTGGTCTTCATCAAGTTCACCCAGCTTAGCCGTAATCGAAGCAAGATCGAACTAGGTGCAATGTCAGTCAGATTTCGCTATGGGTTGTAGTCAGAGTCAAAAAGGTATGACTCACCTTCTCCATAGGGTTTTTCTTTTTAGCACCTTGATGAGCAGCAGCGACAGCCTGCTGGGTCTTGACGAGTTCTGGATAAGCGTCACGCAAAACAGGGGGAGGTGGTGGAGGAGGCTGGTTAAATCTTGCAGAGATAGAGCATTGTTGTTCATAGACCTTCTTCATTCGTTCAAGCTTGTGATGCTCAGCGATGGCCTTGAGATCTTCAGGAGATCCATCGAGAAGAGCAACACCGATATGCGCTTTCTTGAGCGCGCCCACGTCATTGGTACCATCTCCGGCCATCAAAGTTGTGAAGCCAAGGTCACGAAGGGTGGAAAGGATGAACTCCTTTTGCGACGGAGAAACACGGGCATAGACCCATGTGTGCTTGACCAGGTGGAGCCATGACGGTCGCGAGTCAAATTGCTTGAGGGCAGCACCAGTAATACAGATATCGTACTCGTCAAAGAGCTTCTGATCAAACGGATCGGCGGCGTTGACGGGAATGTCGATGCTTTCGTCGACGGTATGCCAGCGGAGTTCTAGAGTAATGTCAGCACTGGCTTTGGATGTCTGCTGCGGTGACTCACCATCAGTGGTCGTGCCCTCCTTCAAATCCAGGATTAAGACATCTCGGTCAACGATCTCCACGTCCTTAGCCACGTGCACAGCCGTCAGAGGGTTGTCGCCAGTGATCATGATACACTTGAAAATGCAAATGTGTCAGCAAAGACCGTCAGCATCATGAATAAATTACTCACCCTGTGCGACGAATCGTTGAGCATTTTGATACTTTCGACCGCATCCGGTTTGAGTGGACAGTGGAAGACCAAGAATCCCGCGAAGTTGAGCTTGGATTCGACGTCGTCACGGTGAACTGTGTTGATCTACCGCAGTGTTAGCCAATGCTTCTGTCGTCTTTGTTAGATAGGACACACCTTCTCTGGCTGGATGTCAATGGTCTTGGTACCCAAGGCTAGCACACGACTACCTCTACGGGTGTACCACCGGTAAGTGTCCTCATAGTTGGCAGGAACGTTGTTGTACATCGCTTTAAGGGTTTCTGGCGCGCCTTTGACAGACACGACCCATCGGCGTCCACTAGCGTCGTTGACTGAAGAGATAGTAGACATCCGCTTAAGGGCCGAGGAGAACTGGAATCGTCGTCGAATGTTGATTTGAGCCTTGTGAGGAGCTTCCTTGACATTTGGAGAGATATTGTCGCCTATCAAAATGCCGTCAGTTTTGCAGCCAGAAAATGCACAACGAAGCACAAACCTTTGGAAAGTTTCCAGTCAAGAGCAGACAACGTCGTCTTCTCCATAGGGTCACCAACAATTGTACCATCCTCCAAAAGAACCAGAGCATGAGCAGCAGCCAATGTGAGAGTGGTCTCCTTGCTAGTCTCTTGTACAGGAACGAGGCGCTTCAAGTCGCTCTGGCTGCTCATAGTGTCATTTACTATTCTTTCGAACAATGCTCGAGCGTACTCACTCTACACCTGCAATACCTTCTACGACCAAGTCTTCACCGGTGATAGTACCCGTCTTGTCGAAACAGCAGACATCGACACGACCGGCGAAGGGAATTCGGAAAGGTTCAGTACAGAAGATAGCTGTAGCACTCATCAGGACAAATTTCTGCTAAGCCGAGCGCGGGACTTACCGTACTTCTGCAACGCTACGAGCGATGCGTTGACAGCCAAGGACAACTCCATGGGTAATTCAGGGGGAACGACAGAGGTGATGATAAGGATACAGTCGAGGAGCAACTTGCCCTTGGCCATGCCGCGCTGAAGACCTATGCATCAAGTCAGCTTTGCAGTGTTCGACGCATGTGTGAAGGCTGACCTCGAGTCCAGACATAGGCGCTGGCAGCAATGGCGAAGATGAGCAGGAAGCCAATAAAGAGGAATGCCTCGAAAGTGTTCGCAGAGACACGTTCGGTAGAGAAGATCATGGTTCGAACAAGTTGACCTTGCGTGGTGCCGAAACCAGTACGGAGGACAACAGCCAAGCAGCCATCATCGGGAGCTGCATGATCTCGTCAGAATTATAGGAGGAAAATATGCGCTCCTCAACTCACTGGTAATGCCGCCTTGGCCAGCCTTCTCGACCTGCAGCGCCTTAGTACCGGAAAAGAGGACACTGTTCCTGTCGACACCATTCATGTCCAGCTTATCTGAACCATCCCGCAGCTCAACACTCTCCTTGAGCAAAGGTGTCGATTCACCAGAAAGCATAGCCTCGTTGACGATACATGTTCCACGAAGAAGTAGCACGTCGCAAGGGATGCCAGAGTCGGGCTTGGTTCGCACTGAAACCGTTATCAGCCACTTCCGCCAAGAATATACAACACAACTCACGAATGCTAACGAGATCTCCCGGAACCAATTCCGAACTGACGACCTCTTGCCATTTGCCATCACGGAAAACGTGGACATTGTACGGGGTGATGCTCATTGTCCTGAACTCGGTAAGAGTGCGCACTCGCTAAATGACACAATCCGTCAGCTTAGTGTCTGCGCAAAAGTCGCTGCAATAGCTTACCTGGAACACGACAGTGCACTCGAACACAATCAACATGAACGCGGTGAAGAGAGAATAGTACCAGTACTCGTCCAAACACCATAAGGCTACACAGAACATCTGGAAGACGAAGAATGGTGCTACGGCGTGTTCGGCGAAGAGCTCGGTGAATTTAGGGATAGGAATATGGCATTCGTTTGGTCCGTAAGTCGCTTTCAGGGATTCGATGTTGGGGAGAGGTGCAGCGCCAGACTTTGATTTGCCCGTTGAAGGGTGAGTGAGGATACCGCGGGACGACTGGAATACCGAAAGAGGAGGTGAATCGTCGCAAGGATAAGGAATGAGGGTAAATGTGTTGTTCTCCGCTATAAAGGGTAGACAAGTCAGGACGAGAACCAATGCGGGTCTATTTAAGGCTCACATGAGTAGACATAGGTATCACGTTGGTAGATGAACGAGTAAGTGGGTTCGGCTGAACCAGGAGCCTATAGATGAGGACTTGTCAGCTATAGCTACGTAGAGTAGATATGCAGGCGGACGTACAGTCTTGACGTCCAGAGGAACGACCTGGCCTTTGCCTCTTCCCTTCGTAGGGACAACACGGATCTTACTAGCAGACTTGAGGGACACTGCCTATTGCACAAAGAGTAAAATCAGTTCACCGGCTTCAAAACAGATGGCGGTTTCCAGCGCTGGTGCTTGCTTGAAGACGAACGTACGGTAGTGTATGAGATCTTGGAATTGAAAGTACTGCTCCAAGCAGTCAAGAGGAAGCTGAGCGCATGGCCGGCAAAGAGCAAGACGCAGTAGATGAAAGTCCATTCTTCCGATACGACCCATTCGTCGTATTTGTGGTAGTAGGTGTAGTAGAGCAGAGGATAGAGCGCTGAGCGAGAGGATGAGGTCAGCACTGGCCCGTTTACCCTCAACGAGGAGCAGTGATGGCGCACTGCCATCATGGAGATACGGTGAAGTCACTTACAGAGAAAAGGAAGGCCGTATAACCTCAAATGCAGGGGAATGGGATTATGCAGCGTGATTGCTTCGATCTCCTGCGAGGAGATTACTGGATTTGACGACCTGCGACGTAAAGGGAGGGTTCCAGCTGTCAGTCGTCTAAAAATTGAAAAGGAGCTAGCTGGGCACTCACATGTTGTCGTCGTTATCCTCGTTCAGCGATAGAAGCAAGTAGCTGAATGATAACAAGGATTGTTCGTTAGCTGGAACAAAAGTCGCCGTCGGTCCAGCAAGGCGAAAGACGATTGCGTGGAGGCAATACTTAGGCGTGCCACTCCGAGCTTCCAGTACCTGTATGTATGCTTGTATGCCTATTCCGGCCTCCGACATGGGACATGTGAAAAGGAGGAAAGCCACGCCTAACTTTATATGAACTGGAGATTTGGCTGCGCGCCGCGTCTCCTCCACGTCCATCTGGTGTCCACTATTCGCACTCGCATGTTTAGTCGTTGTTGAGCTGTAGTATCATCCGCTCTATACACGGCTCGACAGTATCGATACTTGGTCATTCTCGTCGCATCACAGCGTACACGACTCTGGCGTCCTCCGAGTCAGCTACCTGATCAGATAAGTTGACGAGCTAAGCTGACTTTGAATCTTCAGTCAACCTCATACCCTTCCTTCTCCGCGGTCGGAACGAGCGCTGCAAAAATGAACATCTTCCGATTTCTCGGTAAGTCCAATCGTTGTAGTACCTTTGCTTAAGACGTTTGCTCACACCTCGATACTCGCTACAGGCGATCTGTCGCACCTCGCGTCCATCTTAATCCTGCTGCACAAGATCCAAACCTCTCGATCATGTCGCGGTATCTCGTTCAAATCACAAGCTCTATACCTGACAGTATTCCTGACGCGTTACGTCGATCTTCTTACGGGTCCCTACGTATCGCTGTATAACACCGTCATGAAGCTCTTCTTCATCGGCTCCACTGCGTACACCCTCTACCTCATGAAGGTGAAATACAGGTGTGTCGAGGTTTAGCTTACTCCTCATTAACTCCCACACTAATGCTATGCCTCCTTGTTTATAGGCCGACACACGACGCCTCGCTGGACACGTTCCGCCTGACATACCTGCTGCCGCCCGTGGCAGTACTGGCTCTACTGTTCAACTACGCCTACACCCCCTTCGAGCTTACATGGGCATTCTCCATCTGGCTCGAGTCCGTAGCTATCCTCCCTCAGCTTTTCATGCTCCAGCGCACGGGCGAAGCAGAGACCATCACTACTCACTACCTCGCTGCCTTGGGCTTGTATCGAGGGCTCTACATCCCCAATTGGATGTATCGGTGCGTCCGCGCTTTCAGTCATATCGCTTAGTGCTATATTGACATTGGCTCTGTGTGTGATAGATACTTCACCGAAGGTGCATTTGACCCCATCGCCGTCTTTGCCGGTCTCATCCAAACAGCCATCTACGCAGACTTTGGCTATATCGTGAGTGGCCTTTCAATCAAAGCGGTGGTGTGAGTGGCATGCTGACCTGATCATACGAATAGTACGTCACAAAGTAAGTAGGGTTGTCGAGTCGTCGTTGTCGAAATCCATTACAACGTGTCGGCCGCATACTAGTGATGAAAGCTCGCTGACGCTGATGAATCGCAGAGTCCTCCGGGGACAGAAGTTCGAGCTGCCAGCATAAAACACCTCGTATTGACTTGAAGATGTGAGATGGTGTGTGCGGCTCGCGTCAAGAAGACCACAAGGCAGTGTGCGATCAAGTTGGTAGCACTGTTGAGGAGCGGAATCAGTGGAGGATAGATGGGGGAAGGAGAGTATCATAAACATACGAATATCCGTACTGGCTCTCAATATGAGACCTGTCATGCATCTGTTATGAAAATATGAAAAGAGTCAAGGCAAGATCAAGGCGTGTATTTGGACCCACTTTCGAAAATGAATCAGGAGCAAGGCAACGAGGCCAACTTCGCCAATGGTCGTCATCCGTCTGGTCTCCAGTGTGTTCATTGAGGCAACGTATATGAATCTTTGACAGAGCAATGGCGCTCGCTTAGACAACGAGCGGAAAATGTCGTTCAGATAAACCTGGCAGATTGAGAATCGAGATACCCGAGGAGTGCACAACGATTCGACGTGAAAAGAATCATGCATACTGTATAAACAAGCAACAAGTGAAGCAAGCGCAAAAATGGGATATTTCGTATCAGACGTGACAGAGAAAAAGGCAGAGGTATCTAGATATTGAATGTGACTTACGAAGGACATATTGATTGCGCAATATTGATCGATGGATGATCGGTCATTATACTACTCGTAGTACAGAATACGGATACAACAGTTATTGCTTGTTAGGCGTTAGGCGAAAGTCGACCCATTCATCAAGGACGCAAAGAGGTCATCGCCGCCTACGACACCTTCGGCTTCTGCCGAGCTGCTGGCTACTTGACCCACTGGGGCGTCGCTTGACATGCCCCTCAAGATCTCGTGGAGCATATCGTACGACGCGTCCGATTGCGTCTTGTTGTCCCCTGATACCGCATTATGGTTGTTGATGCTCGCCAGCATGCTGTGGAAGTCTGCTAGATCGAGTGTTTGACCTTGGGCATTGACTTGATCAGATTTGATGGTGGGGATTGTAGGAGCAGACATGTATGATGCGAGAGGGTGATGGTGCTTCTCATTCGTGCTGCCATTATGACCTGTGTGGTGGGCATGGTAATGGGCACCATCCGCACTGACTGAATGCCTCAATCTCGACTTCTCTGGCGTCGCACGCTTGTCAAGCGGCGAAAAGCCCATAGGGCTCTCGTCGGGGCTTGAGAGGAGAAGAGCGGAGTGTGGCAGATCATGCGATAACGGTGGCGACGAAGGGGGCAGTTGGGAGAAATCGAACGGGATAGGAGACGATTCGAGCCCTACAGAAGAAGTACGGTTGAAGAGTTGAGACAACACGTCGTCCTCTTCAGTAACGGGATCTGTGTTGCTGCCAACCGTGCCAATGGATGTAGAGCTCTCTTGTCTCGCCTGATCGCGTTTCCGCTTCGCGTCGGAAGACAGCGCTCGGTGGAAAGCTGTTGGTCCTGCTGGTGGGGAGATACCATGGGTCCTGTTCTGCAGAGTCTGGTTGCCTTGAGAAGGGGGCATCGAGAACCCGTCGACATCAAAGAACGCGGAAAGGTCGGTACGCCAATCGGCAGGTGCGTCGGACTTTGTGTGGTCACCATCATCGCTCAGGGGCATATCCAACGTTTGCATGACGTCCGAGTTGGGCACATCAGTCGAGTTCTTGGATCGGTTGTCCGCCGCCGGGTGTGCCGTGAATGCGCGACGGATAGCGGTGTTTGGCGATTCCTCGATGGTATTGAGGGTATTTGACCTTGACGAGCTGGAGTGCATGGGTGCTGCCCATCCACCAGGAGAGCTCGCACCAGCTTGAGCACCTCCGTTCCACTTGACGTTGCGAAGTGACTTGGTGGCAGATGTAGAGCCACGAGGTGGGGATGACACGGCGACGGGTTTCGAGCTTTGTTGAAGACTGGACTTGGGAGCGGGTGCATTTATGCGAAGATTGGCGATACGCTTGGCGTCTTGCTCGACGACCGACGACAGGGTTCGCTTGAAACCCTCTGCAGTTGCCTTGGGTTTGTCAATGCGAACTGCCGGAACATCTGGCTGATCCGACGGGGGTACCGCAGTCGATGAATTGCGAGCTGCCTTTTTGTCTTTCCGAGGGCGACCTGTTGGATCGTCGTCGACATCGCCCCACAGCGTAGGAGGACGCATAGAACCCATCTTGTTCCAGTACAAGCCACAGGCTGTACACAATGGTCAGCTCGTATTGACAAAGACGGAGAACTGTAAGAGGACTGACCATTACAAACTCGAACAGACTTGCCGTCCTCCATGACCTTGGTTCGCCAAACAGCACTCTTGGTCCTGCCGCAGTTCCAGCAGACAAAAGCGTTATGCGAGTGGCCATCAGCATGTGCGCCAGTGTCAATTGAGCCTTTGCGCGCGTGGGAATGTTTTGCCTTCTTTGACGACGGTCCTTCCTCCTTGTCATCCTCGCCTTCGCCTTCGCGTGCTCGTTTGGCAGCAGCGGACACATCGATGGGCGCTCCGGTCAGTTGTGATAGCATACTGAGGAAAGCGGGACTGGCCATGAGTCTCTGGGCTTGTTCGCGTGTAAGAGAGTCAGGACGCGCAAACAATCCACCAGGTAGATCGGTGGGGAACGGCTCGGACGCCTCGCTACTGGGCTGAGGAGCGGGTCTGGCGGGTTCCGAAGGCTGACTCGATGGGCGTATTAGGTTCGCGTTCGAGTCGAGGGAGCTTAGTTGAGGTCGACCGACAGGGAGACTCTTCTTTTTCCTGCCGGCTGATGCATGTGTACGCGCATGCTTGGACTCGGCTGGTCGGACAGGCATCGATTTACCTGCGCTGACTGCACGCATCGGCGAAGAGGAGCGATGAGGGTGAACAGCAGAAGACGAGGAGCTCGAATGATGAGCGACAGGAGGCATGCCTGGTCGACGCGGTACATCCTGTCGTTTGGGCACAGGAGGATGCTGTGGACGCTGGAAGTAGGAGGGCTCTGATGCGGGCTGGGTGCGCGGCGCGCGACGACCGTCATCGGACGCTGCGGATAAGCGTCGATACGCGTCTGGCTTTGGTCCGTCCATGGCTATGACGCTCTGGACCTGTGTATGCATACCAACTGGTCCGCCAACGCTGGATTTGAGGCCAATGGCGATTTCGATTCCCCAAGACTCTTCTTCCTGAGCGCCCATAGCGTCAGAAGCCATGAGGGCTTCGAGGGCTGACATGCCTTGTTCCCTAATCACGCGAGTAAATTGGGTAGTGCGTACCAGTCTTCCCGTGATCAGATTCTTCCCTTGTCCAGGCTCGTCCAACGCCCAACTGACGAGACCTTTGCCTGTCCATACTTCTTGTGTGGGTGTTGACCGTTGCGCGCCAGAGTAGCCTGGTGATGAGGCTTCCGAGGACGGGATGGGAGATGACGCGTGGCTGGATCGGAGATGGGGGATATACGGTGATGAGCCGGCACGTGATCGGCGGAGGTACGTCTCGCGGGGATCGAGGACGTAGAGGGAGAGATCGGTGGTATTGGGATACGCGGGGTGGACTTCTGGACTACACACAAGTAAAACAAAGTATGAGCGTATGTAATGTGATGGATGAAAGGCGCGTCGAAATTGTAGTGTACGTACCTAGCCATCAAAACGCCCATAACTACAGTTTTGAGGTATATCGATCCCCATGCCTCATCCTCGCCATCGCGTTTTGACGACGACGACGAAGCGGCGGTGTTAGGGTGCACGTAGACTTGTTGCGGGGTGCAGAAGAGGGTTGAGAACGTTTGCGACGATGTGGGGAGATGGTACGTGACTCGGACTGTGTCAGGGTCAGCGGGGCTGGCTCGCGTGCTGGCTCATAGGGGAGACTGAGCTACTTACCGGGAAGAGAGTGAATGCGGTTTGGCGCGAGCGGTGCGGCGCTCATGGCGAATACGTCGACGAGCGTGTGCTATTGTACGATTATGACTTTCCAAAAGAGAGACTGGAGGATAGAACCTCGAGTCAAAAAGCCCAGGGAGTTGCGACGTGTGTATGTGAATAACGGTAACAAGGGCGAATTGTGATTTGAGCGGATGACGGTGTCAAATTTCCCTTCAGCTGAAGCGAGTCTACGTCGCGCGAGTCGGACACGAAATGATCAAGATGGTTCTGCTGCAATCAGTTGTTGAGAACGAATGCAATGAATGACTGGACTGGGAGAGAGATGCAATTGCTACGCGCTGCAGTGCTGTAAGAACATGACATGTCTGTAATGTTCTCGTTTAGACAGGTATAGAAAGGTAATGTGACAGAATCAGGGTTTGGAGAATGATTTGCACTGTCGGTAGAGTAATGACATGACACACCATCAAAAAGTCGCGCCACGCAACATTAGCAGGCGCGTCCTCGACTGTGGTTCAGTGGGGTTACGTAACTATGCGTACCAATGATAGCAAGCGTGGCGCGGCAGACTTGTTGAGGAAACAGCTTTAGAAGCATACACATGCCTTGCATACGCACACCCGATCAGTCCCAGTCCATCTTATCCATATATCCAAAAATGTCTGACCCAATCTTCTGCGTCACCAGATCCCCTCGACCAGCTGCAATCTTGAGTATTGCCGTGTTGAGGGGTGTAGCGCCCAGAATATCGACGTGATCCGCACTGTTCATACGCAGACACAAATTTAGCCTTGATCTATCCTGTGTCAGTGAACAGCAGCCGGCTCACGTTTGTGCACCGCCTCGTATGTCCAAAATCTCGGGTGAATGTTTGTACTCTAAGCCGTAGTCAGAACCGATCACCTGGTATGCCACTCCGTCATCTCACCTTGAGTGACAACAGGTATTCCAGCAGGGTTCCATCTCGTGGTCCCGTTCCATGCTTTCAGACAGACTGATCCGAGGCTGATGACAGGTATAGTTCCATCTCCATCAGCAAACTTGACACCAGAGCGTACTTCTGGTCTCGATCCCTTGACGGTCACTGCGGAATCGATCCGGTGTTTCCTGGCAAGAGGGAAATCTAGTGGTGATCGAGGTGTAGTAGAGTTGTCACATCCGTTTGAAGGGTCCGACGCATCGCACTGCACGATTGCCGAGTCAGCCTGATCCGATACGGTATGCCGGCATTTGCCTCACTGTTGCATCCGCGTTCTCCGCATCAGGACGGATCTCATCATGCTCGTAATCCCCTTGCAGATACCAGTAGGAACGCTGTGACAGGATATTAGAGCACTGCCGTTTTAGGTATACAAGAACAGTCAACAGCAGCTCACCTCCGTCTCCTTCCCGTATCCGTACAGGCAGTATATCTTCATGGATGGAGCCTCTGGGAGCCTGACTTCGAGAGGGTTCGACCACTGTTGATGGTTAAGCTTAGTACGTGTTCGGCCAGCTTAGGAGGAAAAGTATTACCTTGCGGTGGTCTCGATCGTTTTGCTTCAATTGCTGTTCATCAAGCTCAAAGCCGTGACTATAGTTCGCATCCATCATCCTCTGGAAGGTCGACGGAGTATGCGTAAGAATATAAGGCCCCGCTTCATCGATTGTGAGATTCGGCGAGACTGTATGTGATGAAAGGCTCTCTTCGTTGCTGGGTACATCAGGATGGCGGAAGGAAAGGAATCGACCATGAGTATCGGTGGCATTCTCAGGATCATCCGGCGCACTGTCGTGGGTACCCCAAACTCGGTTGCCGCCCTACAGCGATTTTTACAATCAGTCACGTTCGCTCACAATACCATGACACCCACTTTGATCCACATTGAGCTAGCGCCGGGCATTTGGCGGAATAGCTTGGCGCGCTCGCGTCGTGAGAAGAACTGCCAGAACGTCATTATTGCCCGCTGAGTGCCCGAACATGAGCAGCTTACCTTTTCGAGTACCCAAGATCCAGCTGGATGCTGTACCACTAATGAGCATGAACCTCACGGCATGATATGCGTTACGTACTAATTCCACTGTGTCTCTCATCTCACCAGATAAGAACGCTGTCATGGCCTTGGACACACCCAGCATAGTACCAGCTACATTGACCCAAGCTTCGATATTTTCCTATAGTCTGATATTAGTAACAGGCTTCGATATCCTTGCTTCGATATCCTTGTAAGGAGAGTGGACTCGCCTCGACCCATGCAGCTCCTCCACCACCCCCAAAACCGTTCTCTTTGGGATCTGATTCGACCCATTTGAGACTACCGCGCCGTGTCAGCTGAGTCTGTGCACCACATGAAGCGTTTCAGTGGTATTACTGACAAGTACTATGGCGTCTTGTCAGCTGGCCGCCTCTGCTAGACGCTATTGGAGACTTACAAGCAGAACAGTGCCTCCCATACTACCAAAGAGCCCAGATCAGTCAATCTGTCGCAGTCACAAAGCGGAAGCGCATACTCACGAGTGTGAGCATAGAATGACTTTCTGCCCATTGTGCTTCCTCATAACCTCAATTTTGCCCATCAGTCTGCTAAAGTACGCATCCCGTGTTTCCAGATTATAATATGCCAATCGCCTGAGTGTCCGTAAGCAGACGAATTGACGAGATAAACTCACCAATCGTAAGCAGCCATATCCATCGAATTGGTATCGTATCCCAAAGTAGCGAGGTTCTCAACAACTTTCTGCCAGATCCAGTAGCCTAAAAGTAAAGTCAGCTTTGTTTTCGCGCAAAAGGAAGCAGCTAACCTTGTATAAATTCGGACTGCAACGTAGCGTCAGAATTGACTTCCACCCGATGCAAGAAGCAACCACGTGGACTCACTGCTGCGTCCAAGCCTTGCGCTGCCCGAATCTTGAAGCCCACTGGATCCAGCCCAGTTTCCATATCAACACTGAGCGCCTGGAGCCACCGTTCTCTGGGAGATTAAATGAGCGACAATCAGGTATGATCACAGCTGCAGCTCACTTATCGCTCAAGACCGCACGGATCATGGTTGACGTACCCTGTTGGGGGAAACAGATTCAGCTGAACGCTCACCACTGAATCAAGGAGCTCACCCATAGTCGTTTGCGAAAGAAGCCTTTGGCGATAGTATCGGTACTCCAGCTTTCTAGTCCGGTGGAGACGATACCAGGGATCAAGACGATCGGATGGTGCTTGTGTAAGCCGTACTGCTCAACCAGCTCCTCCCCAACAGTAAAATCTCGATTCTCCAGCGCCTTGCGGGCACCTGTAGCAGAGTTGGTGAGATAATGCTCTTCCTTGATAACAAGAGAAAAGAGGCTTACCTTCGACGACGGTCAGGTTGCTCAGCAGTTCGCGAGGATCTAAAGCTGTAGGCAGAGCTGACCATATATCCTTCACATCGCCTCTGTGACGTTGCGGATCAGTCACGATACTGATCAAGCATGGTCACGGCAACTCACGGCAACGTTGTGTCTGCGACCGCCCATGCAGCAAGGAGCAGGCCGAACAGCACTCCACTAACATGACCGTTCAGCTTGATACCTCTCATAATCCGGATAGAGAAGGCTGCAGGTCACTCACGCTGGGAAGACGAACTGCACATATTCTGTCGGTCAGCTCTAACACCCAGAGCTAGCAACTGAACTGACCTTGCTCGAAAGCCACGATTTCCAGCCTTTGGGCTTGCGATGGTATTGCCGATGGTTATCGTGGTGAAGGAAGAACTTCGATTCGCTCAGATCTGCAGGTCATTAGCTCGAATCGCATACATGAGGCATGATCATAGCTGACCTATATCATCAAAGGGAGTCCCGGGAGCTACCGAGTTGTCAGTGTACTGCTTCGTCCTTATCGAAGCAGATACATACCCAGTAACTGCGATCATGTCAGCTAAAGCCATTAAGAGGGTGAGTTCGTTTCGTGTACTCACTTGATAATGACCATCTTCCTGGAGGGTGAACAAGCAAAGTCTCAAAGTCAGCATAATGTTGTCAACAATAGCTATTTACAGCGAGCTCTCACCTTCTTTTTCAACTTGACGTGTATCTCTTCAACCTCTTTCTCCACCTCTTTGGTCAAATCATCAACCTTGACTTTCAGCCTCTGCCTCATGCTAGAAGACGCCTTCCTCCCTGATGTCGGGGTAGGAGGCTTGAGCAAGCCTGACGATGACGACGAAGCCACGGGCGACGTCGGAGTAGGGTCCTTCCTACCTGGCATCGTGTATGGCGGCTACTGGTAATTGTAAAAGACTAAGAGGGGTGAAGAACAGACGTTTTGATTTTGACAACAAAAACAAGGTACGCTGACGTCGTAGGCCCACGGTGGAGGCAGATTTCAGTTACCGGATCTGGGGTGGTGAGTTACGTAACGCCCGTTGTATATTAGTATGGTAAAAGATCTCCTTTGACTTGTGCATTTGCTCGAGCCGTCATCCTTTTTCACTGTGGCTGCTGAGCAGAAAGGACGAGGATCGCATGTTTCTGTAAACAATGGTGGCTACGTTGCATGTGCAGTTAATAAGTCGAATGGGTTGGTTGTGATGAGAGATACTGGACACTTGGAAATAGAGATAACTGACTGAATACGCGATGTCGAGCCTAATCGCCAAGTGGATTACTAAACTTATTGATGGGGAAGTCCAGCTCATCCTATCGAAAGACAGGAAGAGGAAGTATACGATCCCATCTTCTTGGAAACACATATATTACCCAAGATTCGACTCTCACCTGCACGGAAGACACGAAGCGTACAGAGAACCAGAACATCTTATTGCTCTAGCTCACCAAGCGCTGACTCATAGTGATTCGCATGTCAGTCCGCTCGAACTCTGTGACTTATTTCAATAATAGCTGATAGCCGAAGGGATGTAGGCTTTTTTCGAGATATACTGTCTGTTCGCGGAATTACACAAACACTTCCATCCGCCCGTAGGAGGTTGTTCCTCCTCTACTCCCAAGCATCTGGATTACGAAGTGAGCGCTAAGACTAACGCTGATCACTACTGTCCTATTTGTCTTGAATCGCTGACGTAGGAACAGACAGGCAAAGGCCTGGACAAGCATGCTCTAGCAGGCGATCGGAGAGCGGCGAGGAATATGAAGCTCTACGCGTGGTTCATGGAAGGCATGATACAAATCCCAGTGAGCTGCTTCTTCCACATGTATTCCGCCCTGTACAAGTAGTCCGCTTCGTAGTGACGGCCGCGCTGATAAGCCCTGGCATAACGATAGGGCCTCCCGTTCAAGCCTGGGGCAGGATTCGTGCTTGATGCATTTCCCTTTGGCGGACCGCTGGCCCGTATGACGCTCAGCAGTATGATGTACTGGAGGACAGAACAATCGTTGCGCGTACCAGGGTGGTTCAAACGTAAAGCCCTGCGACGTTTGACTTGGGCCACCGTCTTTCCGTAAGTGTGCGATTCCGCCACTCTTTCTAGCGTATCAGTGTACAGTATCGACAGGATAGTACATCGTGTACAGGCTGATACGTGCAGCACAGCTTTTTCTTGCCGGAACTTGGCGACCCGATGGGTGCTATGGTAGGCACAGATAGGAGCGCGGCGCACGATATTGCTTATTGGGTAAAGTTGCGGCGCGAGCTCAGCCCTGATTGGGAGGACGAAGATGGAAAATGGAATTCGTCTGCTCTAGATCGTTTGTTCAATCAGTATTCGGAGACAAAGTATTCTTGGCAGTACGGAAACAAGTTCCGTTACGAGGTGTTCGAGAATGGCGACGAGAGTAATCAGCGAGATAGCATGGTATGACATCTGATCTGCATCTTTGACAGTAGTACATGCATACATGTAACCTATAGCAACCACTGCAACTGATGGCGCCGTGCCCGGAAGAAAAGAAAGGAATCCGCACTCATCGCCGACGTTCCAACTTCCATTTCCACAACTTGCCCTCCCACCGCTTCCTATCGCCATTCTTGTCCTCTGGCATGCTCTCATCTTCCACCCATCCGTGATTTCGCACTTTTGTCGCGGCGCCTTTGCCCATGAGACCTTTGGTCGCTTCAAGCTTGCCTTCCGCTTGACGAAGGAGACGTAATCGTGACAGATGCGCTGACAGGTCGGTGAGGACCTCCATACGGTGGGCCTGTGCCAATAGTGTCAGCGACATGGCTCGGGCTGCGTTTTTGGTATGAGATAAACCCACCCTCGTTTCTTCCAACGTCGCTTCCTCGTCCACGTCTGCTTTGACTTCAGGCGCTGGCGCTTTAGACTTGCGCTTCTTCGTCGGCTCCGGTGTAGCCCAGCCGAGGTCGCCAGCTGCCTCTTCTTGTGCCTGACTGTCTATCCCACTTCCTATTGAAGAGCCGTATGATTGTACTACGAGGAGTCAGAGTATGTCTCAAGAAAAGAACTTACGCTCAGCTACTCCATCGACAAAGATAGTGTGCCCGTTTTGAGGAGCTTTCCCCTTGCCTTTCCTGCTTGATGACGCTTGGGGCTGTAATACTACGCCCATCTCGGCAAGTTTCTCTACCTCTGCGAGTTCTGATGCTGCTGTCCACTCTGAGCTTGGTCCAGCTAGAGGTGCAGTGATTTCCAGCTCGGCACGAAGTTTTGCGATTTTCTACGCCGCTCGCAAACATCAGCACTGCTTCCAAATAAGATAACGATGTCGAAAGACTAACGCACCTTCTCGTCCTTGGCTATCTGCACGCGGATATAGCCCATATCTTGCGACTTGAGCAGCTTGACCAAATCCGTACTCAGAGCTTCATTGCCTCTGTCCGCCACCACGACACCCTTCTCCGTCTTCCCCTTGACCATACCAAAGTAGAACTCATCCTTGTTCCTGAAAGCCGCCTTTTCACGGAGTTTGCGGAGTCGGTCCTGCTTGGATTTATAGTCCCTCGCACGATGGACGTAGTCCTTGTGCTTCTCAAGCAAACCAAGTTTGGCTCGGTGTACAGGTTGCGATCGCTCCTTGTGATTTCGCCGAGCGAGCGAGTCTGGCCGAGTTGTCAGCTAGTCGCTCTGATCGATCTGATCATCGGATGACTCACTCTTCAACGTAGAGTTGACCATCTTGCAGCGGTTGTGCAAGCGTTAAGATCTATATATATCATAGCAAAGATGAAAGTTGAAACGAGCGGCAATCACTCAACTTTTATTGACGAGATTCTTGAAACTTGAATTCTCCTCTCATTTTATAACAACCGATCTCATTCTCAGTCTCGGAGCAAGTCTCTAACCAGTTGTCCAAAAAAAGTGTCATAAAGTGATCTTGGGATTCAAGCAATATACATCGACAATTAAGGACTACCCCCTTGCATCTCCTCTCGACTCGCAGTCAACGTCTCGGTCGCCCACCAATCGCTGTGATGGCAGCTCGAGAAGGCCTCGGTCTTGCGAGGTCTCTCTTACTGACCATACCGCGATGCCGGCCGCCAGCGCAATCCTCCTCTCTGGTCGGTAGCAGTAGGCCGAATGCTGTTTCAACATTGCGATTGTTGAGCACAAGATCATTCAACCAAGCAGCATGTTGTTCTGGGTCATTACTGAATAGCTCGAAACGCTTCCCGACACGTTTAGGCTCTATCTCATCGCTCGCTCGACCTCAGCAAATCCGGTTCAACTCTTCGTCAAGCGACAAGCGGGAACAGCCCAAGGCCGAAGTTCAATCGCAAAGCGCAGAGGAAGAAGACAAAGCTTCAGCACCAGCACCTATACCCGTTCACCCACCAGCACCCATCAGTCCACCGTCAGCTACCGGTGCCTCCGCACCCAAGACACCCGGTTCGAAGACCGATGCATCCTCCATCTTGAAATTATTATCGCTCGCTAAACCACAATGGCCACTATTGACTGTCGGTGTCGCCTGCCTGTCCATTTCTACTGCTGTCAACCTCTCAATACCATGGGCTATAGGACGAATCATCGATTTCTTCGCTCCTGGATCCGACGCTACCCTCCTTTTTGGTCTGCCGCTCGAGCATGCCTCGGGAGCTTTGGCTATCATCCTGTTAATTGGTGCAGCAGCGAATTCCGGACGCAGTATCGCGCTGAGATTGGCTGGACAACGGACAGTGGCCAAAATAAGGTATGTCCATCTTCATGTATTCAGCTAGGCGACTGTACATACTGATCAACCCTCAGAAACGACACTTATGCTAAATACCTTGCCCTTCCTCCATCGCATATCGAGACTGCTGGTGTTGGTGATGCTCTCTCGCGGCTAGGTCAAGACACATCAATCGTCGGCCAAAGTCTCAGCGAGAACTTGGGAGAAGGATTGAAGGCCGTTCTCGGCGCTGGAGCCGGTATTGTCGCAATGTGGTTGATCTCGCCTACGCTCACCGTCGTTATGCTGTTCGTCATTCCGCCCATCTCCATCGGTTCATTCTTCTACGGTCGATTCATCCGAAAACTCTCGCTCAAGACTCAGGAGGCTATGGGAAACATGAGCAAGCTGGCCGAGGAGAGATTATCGGCACATCGCACCATCACCGCTTCCAATACTCAGCCATCTGAGCGAACTCTGTATGCCTCAAAGGTCGATGGGGTGTACGGACTGCAAAAGAAGGAGACTTACGCCAACGGTGTTTTCCAAGGCGCCAATGAGGTAGCAGGAGATCTTGGCATGATTGGACTTCTGATATACGGAGGTGTTTTGGTGAAGCGGGGCGAGATCACCGTTGGTGACATGACTTCGCTGTTCATCTATGTCAACTGGATCGAATGGAGCTTGAACAGTGAGTACTGACCTGTCTGTTCTCGCTGACATTTCCAGCCCTCGCTGGCTTCTTCACGGGCTTGATGAAAGGCGTTGGTGCTTCTCAACGTATCATTGGTCTCCACGCGCTCCCATCGCCTATCCCCCTGTCTATCGGCGAACCGGTCAGTAAAGCTCGCGCCGGATCAATCGAATTGCGAGGAGTAGACTTTGCATACCCTTCGCGTCCCGAGTCCAAAGTTTTGTCTGGCTTGAACCTCAGGATCGACCCAGGCGAGCGAGTCGCCTTGGTGTGAGTGTACTTGATCTTACAGTCATGTCGACGGGGAGCTGACAACCATGTAGCGGTGGCAGCGGCAGCGGCAAGAGTTCCATCCAGCTGCTCCTCCTTCGTTTCTACGATCCAACTTCAGGCAAAGTCACATTCGACGGTCAAGATATCAAAACTTTCGTTCCCGAATCATGGCGTTCTCGTATCGGAATCGTACCTCAAGATCCCATCTTGTTTGGCGGTACTATCGAGCAGAATATAGCGTACGGGCATTCCAATGCGACTCGAGAAGATGTCAAGCTTGCCGCCAGGGTGGCGCACTGCGATTTCATCGAGAAAATGCCGCAGGGTTATGACACATTGAGTTCGTTCACCGTCCATAACGGGTTACTATGCCTTTGCTGACGTTCCGATAGTCACCAAAAGCAGTCTTTCTGGCGGTCAGCGACAACGAATTGCCATTGCAAGAGCACTTGTAGGCAGCCCGTCCGTCTTGCTCATGGACGAAGCGACTAGCGCTCTGGACTCCGAGTCTGAACGAGCCGTGAGTCAGCACATCGGCCTGATATAACTGGAGCATTGGCTGACTCTACCATGTAGGTCAACGCCGCTCTGAACGATCTGTTCCGCAACTCCGACATTACGGTCATTCTCATTGCCCATCGTCTATCTTCCATTGCTTCTGCCGACAGAGTAGTCTTGCTCGACGGTGGCGCCGTGGTAGAGGATGGATCCTACGACGACTTGATCTCCCGCCGCCATGGCAAGTTCAGGAAGATGGTAGAAGGTCAGCTATCCAAACTTGGAGACCCCGCCGGAGAGGAAGACGCCACTGCGCAGCCTCCCCCTCCTGCTGCTGCGTCTTCAGGCAATGGGAAGACCGTCAACCTGGGTGCGAAGAAGACCATCGCCGCGTCGCCGTTCTCCGGCCAGCAACGACGTTCTAATCACACTCAAGCTGCACCTCGTCCATTCTTTTCTGCTCATCCCACCCCTTACTCTCCACCTTTTAAAACTGTATACGCAGCCGCTACAGCTCCACCACCGCCTATGGCGGATCTCGACCTTCCTCCCCCTACGGGCCCCTCAGCACCTGTTTCTACCTACAAGCCTCTTTCCGCACTCAATTTCAAGCGCCTCATGGGCGTATACTCGCAGTTGTCCAAGCGCAACCTCACCATTCTGATGACACTTACCGCAACAACAGGTCTAGCCCTCTCACCCCTACCTCTATCCATACCGCTGTTGTTGAATCTCACCATCGGCACACTCCTTACTTCCGCCGCTGCCAACACGTTCAATCAAATTTTGGAGTCGCCTATCGACGCTCAAACCCCCCGAACACGAGTGAGACCCCTCGTCACCCGTCGAGTGACAGCTTTCCACGCTGCAGCTTTTGGTGTCGTGTGCACGGTGCTGGGCGGGAGCATCCTCTGGTACGGCTGTAATCCGACTACAGCCATCTTGGGCATCGGCAATCTCCTGCTTTACTCGGCCGTTTACACGCCGATGAAGCGATTCTCCGTCGCAAATACTTGGGTAGGCGCGGTCGTTGGCGCCATCACGCCACTTATGGGATGGACAGCTACCGGTGGATCACTCTGGCCCACCGCTGAACAGCCTTTACTCTTACACTGGCCATTCTCCGACCTTCCCTCGCTGCCGAACCCACTCACACCACTCACCTTGTTCCTCTTACTATTTTCATGGCAATTCCCTCACTTCAACGCATTATCACATATGATTCGACCATTTTACGCTCTATCGGGATACCCGATGCTCTCAGTCCTGTCACCACGGCTCAATGCACTGGTATCGTTGCGTCACGCTATACTCCTGATCCCATTTACGGCGGTAATAGCGCCTTTGTCAGGATCAGTCGATTGGTCCTTCGCGCTCACTTCCGCTCTGCCGAACGGTGTCTTTGCATGGGACGCGTGGAAGTTCTACAAAAATACAAATGAAGTCACGGCCAGAAGACTGTTTTTCGTGTCATTGTGGTATCTACCAGCGATACTGGGATTGATGCTGGTGCATAAGAACCTTGCTGGTTGGTTGACCGGAGCGCGAGGTTCAGGAGAAGAAGAAGCAGAGAAGGAGAAGGAGACGGGATTAAGGCTTGAAAAGGCATAAGACGACATATAGGGGAACTGTCACATCTTGTATCATCATCATACATTTATAGCATTTGCATGGCATCACAATCACATTTCACCCATGATCGACTGCCAAAAATGTGGTTCGTTCAGTGATATATCAACTGATTGCGGTTGAACGAGCCATACATAACCATAGTTGACTGCGAGACTTCACGGCTGTTCATGCTACGCCGTCTAACCGGTGATTGAGAATGCGAGAAAGCGTTTGACATCGACTTTGGATGTCTGACCAATCGCATTTTTAGTTGTTAAGACCTCTCGAACAACGACGATCGAGCGCTCAATTAGTGTTATTCAAGCGCTCGAACTTATCTAATCGCCATCTCGAACATGTTATCTCTGGACTACATGCATCTTTCAGGGTCTGTTTCACGGGATACAAATCACTTCTCCCGACATCCATGATTGCGCAGTGCACTGCTCGAGCACTATGAGTGATGATCATCCAACTCATTTCCCCTTTTCCATCTCGGTTTCACGCCTTACTTCTCCACCACTGACATCACGCTCGTTGACTGATCAATCCCTCGTCCTCTTAATTGAGTGACGAGCAATTTTCTCTTCAGAATTACCCTACTCCCGACATTGAGAACCCGGCCAAATCTCCTGCTTTTATACATTCAAGGCAAACACCCGGTCATCGCAATGGCGCATTACTCCGCGGACGAGGTCGACCGTGAGGTCACCAAGGGGTTAATGCTGATCCGTCTGCACGACAAATTATCTATGTCGACTCTCGAATCTAACGGGTTCACAGCCACGGACGAAGAATCAGCTAAAGTCGGCCAGAACCGCTGGAGAAGACTGTATCATCTTGCGCGGCGGGATCCGTCCAAGCTTCCAGTCCAACGAGGCGATGCTATCGAATCCATGATAGAGCACATAACTGGCGGGTGGCCCGGATATTCCGATAACACGTTGCCATCACCGTGGATATCCACTACGGCGGATATGGAGTGGGCAGTATGGGAGATTGCACGAAGAATCGCCAATCCCCGTATACGCACAGAGAGCGTTACGATGACTCTGGTCAAAAGACAGAAATGGTATTCACCGAGGTATCGCGGTAAACGGACCATTTGCGTCAATCCTGTTCGACTTCTAGATCAAGTCGGATACACGATATTCGAGCATGTGGCGGAGAGCGAACGACGAGCCGCTGTCAATTTCGCTAGGGCTGCTTCGGAAGTCTTGATCTACGGCAGGATCTTCGACAAGGATATCTTGGAGACGAGGAAGTGGACTAGATCCGTGAGTCTAGTCTCTCCAGAAAGCCCTCCTCCACTATACTCGTGCAATTCTGCCCGACTTGTCAGTTGACTAAACCATGCATCGCTGATAACATTTTTGGTACTCTCAGTCAACTGGCTTCTCCATCCCAACTTACTGCCTCATACCCAAAGCTCAACGCGTTGTTGCCCAAAGTACAGTCTCATGGATCGACCGTTTGATCTGGGATCCACTGGAAGACGATTTCGCAACCGCACAAGCATTGATGCAGGACCGGCGAGAGCAGTCGGGCCGACACTAAGCACTAAGCTAGCCGGAATCCTTAATGGCGAGCAAGACAGCAAGACCGAGTAAGTTTCGACGAACACGACATCATTTGCCAGTACGCATCACTGGTGCGGACCACCGATTTACCCCAATCAAAGACCATTTTTACACTGCTGGACATGTGTAATCACTTAAATATCCCTCATTTATGCCCTGGCGCTACTTCGCCTAATGTTTATAGCTATCCTCCAACAACATGGCTTGATACCTTCATCATTGCGCCGACGACAAGCGCGCACTTTCTTCGACCGTTTGTGAGAGATGGAACGTGCGGCACCTATCATGCAAGCTCGAACAAGCTGCTAGCCAAATGCGACGAAGCATAATGAAAACAGCTGCGACTTCATGATGCTGCTTCATGTGCCCTCTTCCGTCAACTAGGCTGAATGACCGAGTGGTTAAGCGATTGGCCTTCTTGCAGTCATTCAAAGATCCATGTCCCTATGCAAACCCTCATATGCTGCATGCAGAACCATGATACACAGGCCGCATACAGCTAGTAGTTGTATACACAATGACGTGTTGGACGTTCTCTCCCTATGACAGTGATAACGGTAAGTCCGCAAGGGGGCTAGCTTAGTTACAAGATGAAACAGGGCATCAGCTTTTTCATATACACACATTCTGTAACTTATTTTCGCGCTAGTCGTAGTCGTAATCGACGCGTTTCCGAGGTCAACGTGGCCGCAGGCGGTCGTCTAGCGAGACGCGTCTGCGTTTCATACTTCCAGCCTGCTACATGGTAGATCGTGGTATACTCACAAGTCTTTCGCTGCCGTCGACGCTCTAAGCGGAGCGATGAATGATAGGCTACCAACCTACGATGCAGGTATAGAGACAGCGGATGTCTTGGCGTGACCGGTGGCCTGCGCATCGACAAGTCGAAACCGAGGGGAATGGTCAGTTGCACGTGGAGAGGCGATCACTAAGTCAGGGAAGTGGGAATGTGATTTTTGCTTTTCAGGGTAAACAATGACTCTTTTGTGCGTATACGTTAGATTCTGGTCTAGACAATGAGGGGTCAAAAGATGGCTTTTTTGATTCAGTTCACCGTCTCCCAACGTAGTACAACAGTATAGGATACAAAGTATCCTTTACACTTACTCTTCACTCTCATTGATCATCGTCGTCAGTCAATCACTTGCATCAACAAAGCACTGCTCTGCATTGCTACATTACAACACTCGTTCTCCCAAACTCTCATTTACAAAGTTGTCAACTCACCAAAATGCGCGCCGCCATCGCTCTCGCCGTACTCCCCATCTTCGCCGCTGTAAGTACCATTCCACTCCTTGTCCATCACAGTCTATCTAAGGCCTTGCGTCGTACTCTGCTCACACCTCTGTTTTCTCATCAGGCATGGGACACACCTCTAGGCTTTGTTCGTCGTACAGCTGAACCATCGTGTGCCGAAGACTGTTTCGCCGACGCCATCTATGATGGAGTGAGTCAAATTCCGATCTTGTGCTAGTGCAAAGCGTGTCTCGACGCGCCTTTACCAGCTCAAAATCTTGTAATCACCGTCGCTGATCACCTTGCTGCTCTAGTCGCTCTGCAACACCACCGACGTCGCGTGCTATTGCACAGACAGTCTGACCACCGGCTCCATTCAAAGCTGTCTCGAGGCCAGTTGCTCAGTGCGTTTGTCTTCCACTGTACCACTGTATATTCAAGTTTTCGCTGATACCAAGACTCGCTTTTAGACCTCTGACATAACTCAAGCTTACGAGTACGGCCAGGAAGTGTGCGCGGCCGCGGGCGTCAGCGTCACCATTCCCGACATTACCAGCACCGGATCTTTGACTTCTGCAGCCTCCACAGCCTCTTCTACTTCGTCTTCCAACTCTTCCAAGTCGGGTTCGTCAGCTGCCAGCTCATCAGCCAAAGCTAGCTCTGCGTCCCAGACTGCAGCTGCAAGCTCAAGCTCAACCGCTGCGGCCGCCAGCACCGAGTGAATATCAGTTTTACGTTCCCGTGCATTGCGCGTACTGATGCAACGCCTCTGGTTTTTAGCAGCAGTAGCTCGACCGCAGCAGCCGCCTCCTCTACCGCGGCGTCGTCATCTTCGTCGTCGTCCAAGAGCAGCAGGTAAGCATCATCCAAATTCTAATGCATTTCTCGATATGCCTCTTTAGAATACGCTGACGCGCAATCGCCCTTTAGCAAATCATCCGCTAGCTCTGCATCTTCCGCTGCTGCTTCCAAGTCGGCCTCCTCATCGTCCGGTAGCGCATCAGCCTCTTCCGCCGGCGCGAGCTCCGCCGCAGCTGCTAGTGCTTCCGCGTCCACAAAGGCCTCGTCCGCCAGTTCCGGAGCCGCATCGTCTACTAGCACCAGCGCATCCGCCTCATCCACCATCACCACCAGTGCTGCGTCGGCTTCCACGGCAGCTTCCGGCGCTATGGAGACTGCCAAATCGGGCTTTGCCGGCGTTGTCTTTGCTGTCGTCGGTGCCCTTCTCGTTCTCTAAGCGCGCGGCGGCAAGTAGGAAGTGGGTTGAAAGGTGGATCTCTAACTAAGATAGTGATATAGTGAATATGGACTTTTGACAAGCCAGATCTTGCTAGGTGATAGGTGTCAGGTGATATACTGGCTGAATCAGATCTTGTCGGACTGGGTCAAATATGGACATGGAATTCTCTTCTTGAATGCTGTATATGGTTTGATACCTGTAAACATATATCATGCAGAGTGTAATCGTTATGGTCTAGTTCTCTAAGCCTGGCTTCAATACACGTATAGCGTGTTACTGAGTGTCATTGGTGCTACTGCTTGAAGACAGCGACAGTCTCGCGATACATTTCTAGTACAACAGTCGAGCACAATGCCATTTTTATCTATCACGAGCAAAGCTGCTCGTGCATCCTTCTATATCCCGCGCCTATGCTTTAGGAGCTACGCGCTTCGCTTCTCTCTGCAGCGCGACATTGACCGCACCCATAGTCGGCGCCATAGCCTATGAAGCATCATAACGATTCAGCATACGCTATACGATAAAGCTTGAAGCCAAGCTCAGGAGTCTGACGACTCACCTTTCGTACTCTCTCCGGATCGTATCCCATGATTTGGGCAGTTTGGACGATCGCCTCGATCTTGGCATTGGTATTCTTCAAGTAACCAGCCATTTTGCCCGCTTTAGCATCTTTGCTCGCTCCGCTCATGCCTGAGCCAAGTGTGCTTCCTGCCGAGGGAAGGATGGCAGACCAGTACTGTCGTAAGAACTCGGTTGCGGCATTGTGGCATGATCGCATTTGTTCGTGCACCACTTCAGGGAAAGGTTCTGCGAAAGCAATGAGGTGACGAGGTCGTCAGCTAGCGCTACTACGTGGGTTTGCGTTACATGTACCGACTCACCATTCACAGCTGTCTCTGCATTTGATCTCACATGCAGGTCTTTAATGACCATGTACGCCGCCGCCTGACCATCTCGCTGTATGGCAAACGCCTCGTATTCAGGATTGACCTCGCTTTTCCCTTCCGCGTCGACAATCGTGTGACCAGGATTCGGCATGCAGACAGTGGAGAAATCCGCGTTCCATGATTCAACTGTGCCAGTCATTTCTGATGCGATGTTGCGCAATTCCTATCATCGAAGAGAATGTTAGCTTTGGCACTTTCTTAATATGCTAGTAAGTAGCAGACGTACCTCGTCCGATCGACCAGGAAGAATACCACGCGGGCCGTCATCCTGATCTCCACCGTTGGTCATCGTCTCCGCATCCTGCACATCTAGCGTGATTGTACTTGGCCCAGCGGGACCGTGCAAGTCTTCTAGGTCTATTTCGTTATATATATCTATGCCCTGTACTTGCCATCAGCGAACGATCTTCGACAACCTGCGCTAAAAACAGACTTACTGAACCTAGTAATGTATCCGTCAAAGTCGAGGCATCCCGATTGCCTTCAGCACTATTTTTAGCTGTCAGCTGACTCGTCATTGCGTTGACTTCGATTTGCAGCTCACGCTCGGAGAAGCTTTTTCGAATGGTCATTGAATCGTCTGATCAGAGGAAGAGCGCTTCTTTCTCGGCCAGCTTGCATGGTCGGGTCGCGAACGGTTAGTGCCTGTTGTGATAATGAGTCAGCTATATGCTCCAGGTTATAAGCTTGATAGACATACCTCGCCATGATCTTCCTCGGTAGCAGCCAGATCAAGGAATCGTTCCACGTCGTCGGGCTGCAGCTGGCGTGGCTGCACATCTGAGAGCGGGTCGCCAGTTAGCTGAAGCTGAAGATCAGATGACAAGATAGGGGAGGCTCACTCCAATCGGGCTCCTCTAGATACTGATCGAAGATGTCGTCCTTCTTTCTTGACAATTCGTCGTTGGCCGTCTTTCGAACGGACGCTCGATGTCTTTCCCACAACTGCGACGTAAAATACCTCGACCAGAATTCTGTTTCGCTGATCTACGAGACCGACATGGCGTGAGCAACATCAAAAATGACGAAAGCGGGACAGTATCGCGGCCGACTTACCCCTGGAACGTATTTCGCATAAGCGTCTTGGACTACAGGAAACTCCTCAAAGATTTCTCGTGTGAGTTCTTTGGACAGCTTGAGAACCACTGGACCGCTATCTGCTTGCTTAATTCCGACGCCTGTACCACCTGTACTCTTGCCCTTGCGTCCTGCGTCGAGATCGAATCGGTCGTCTAGAAGACGAGAGGCGCGTCCTGGCTTTTGCGCATATGCCATCTCTTCGGCTTGGATAAGTGCCTAAAAGCGAGCAGATTGTAGATCAGCACGTGACAGCAACTCTTCTGGCATGTGGGTCATGTGAGTGAGAGACGCACCTCTCTGCCATCCCAGAATTCCTCCTCTGTAATCTGCTTTCCTAATACTAGCTCTTGATGCAGCATCCGTAAAGTGGGGTTCTTTTCCAACACCCTCTGCCTCAATTTGTAGTCCCTCTTCCTCGCCGCTTTCACAGCAGGCGGGACTGCAGGAGACGCAGCACCGGGCGTTGCGGGAGAACCATCTTCTGCCTTTCTTTTGCCCTTGGCATTGGCAGACATGACCGCGGCTGCCGCAGAAGTACTAGGAGTCGCCGGACCTGAGCCTGATGCTCCGGGAGTAGATGGCCCGGCCGCCGGGGTAGAAGCGGCAGGGTTCTTGTTGGCCGCTACGAACGGTATGAGCAAGTCTTGGACGGACTTTCGATCGTCCTCGCGACTGGTAGGATTGGCGAATACGAAGTGCAGACCGCCGGCGGGAATGTCGTCCTTGAACAAGACCTTTAAGCTGACTTGCTTAGACCCAGCCTTGCTTGCTAGCATATCTGAATAGCACGGTAAGATTGTGAGCTCTTGGCTACTCTATCCATATGTGTATGAAGCAAAATCATTCACTGATAGCTCTGTTCAACGCTTGGTTTTGGCGATCCATCGCGCCGGCCTCTTTTGGTACCCAGGCAACATGTGTTGGGGTGATTGACAGAGTACCGGGTACTCTTTTGAAATCGACATCGAACCGACTGACCTCTACCGCTTCGCCCGCCATGCTATATCGTAATCAGTGGACTGATGATTGGTTATCTGGACTGTAGTCCGAGATAGTACGGTAATGTGAGTTGAGCATGCATCACGACTATCGAGTTAGTTACCGGTGAGCCTGATAATTCGAAATTGACAGACAGATGCAGCGACGGGATCAAATGACGATATCTATTTAGTCGGGATTGGATTGTCGGAGGCATTTTCCTTCCGCTCTTCTGCCCAAGCTCACTCATGTCTTTAATGGCTTTCGCTTCCAATGCCAAGACTGCTATCGCCAAACATTGACTGATGAAGAGATCTGTAATTGACTGCGTGTATCGGGTAAACCAATTAGGTCTCAGTCCGAATACACTATCGTACCAGCAAAGAGGAACGGTATCCAGATCCCAGCCAAATACATGGACAGTTGTTCACGCTGTGTACCGCTCTAACACCGCCTCAGACGTCATTACAAGCTGGACTAGCCGTCTTTGTCGGCGTCGGCGGCGTACAGACGAGACTAGCATTGCACAGTCCCGAGACAGACTTGTCTGCTTCCGCACAAATAGTCATGCCTTGTAATGTTTTCTTTCTTGTTGGTGAGCCTCAATTGTCGCGGTCGAATACAGCTTTATATATGTTTCCAAAAGACAATGGTAAACATGGGATGCATCATTGGGGCTAAATGGGATGATTACGTCACTGCCACACTCGCTGACGCATCAGACCCAGAGTTTCTTAGACTGTTTAATAAGAAATTCCCATATTCGTATTACAAAATCCAGCCATGCCCATTAGTAAAATCGTGCGACGTCATTGACACAGCTACAATTCAGTCATTACAACCTAGTGCATGAGTCATTCCATTAGTTTGATCAAAAGCTTACTTACTCTTCACTTCGTACTCTTTGACAACCTTACGAGTATAGCATACCCTTTCTCTTCTCTCATCTTCATTGCCACCGAAACATCGCTCTCAACGGCTCTATCGATACACACCCAAACTTTGCCTTTTCAGCAAGACGTCATCCTGCTCAGACTCTGGGCTCGCGAACCGGCGGCTTTTTCCAATCTTTTTTTCCATTTCTGTTTCCTTTCGGCGCGCCAGTCACACCTCGTAGCTCTAACGGCCTGGTCATCTATCGACAACTCTTGTTCCAAACACAACCCATTCGCATTCCAGTCCATCAATATACCACTCATCCATCTGTCGCTGGGCACATCCGTCTTCACGCACTTCCATTGACTCGCCCAGATTAGAAGATTCACCCCGCAACACGTCATCAAACTCACTCAGCATCTTGCTTCTCGGCCCTGACAGCGAAAAGCTCATCATCACATTATCATCGTTCTTTACACCACCAGGCAATCGTTGGCAGCGCATTGCAGAGATTGTCCTCGCCTCACTGACTTGCTTTGCGCAGTAGCGCGTTCTCGGCATCAATCGATCGAAATGAATCAGGATCGCCGCTCAATTTAATAAACATTTGCAAGCAGAATACCCTAGATGAGAGATACACTGGAAGCATTCGATTTCGATTTCGCTCACGATCAACGAGAGTATATATCTCCGAGCAAGCGCTCACAGGTTAGACTAGGCAGCGAGATGGACGTGGAGAATTCCGTCGCCGGCGAGCAGTCTGCGCGCGTGAGATTCGGCAATGGGTACGGAGAGGGTGGCAATCCAAACTTTTCGAGTAATGGGACAAGTTCGGACATGAACAGCGGTACATCCCAATCGCAGTTCACTTTTACGTTCCCCTCATCACAGCCACAAACAACGCCTACCCGTCGTCGTCAACCCCCTCCATCAGGCATACCCAACTTTCCTTCCGCCCATGAACCGCGCAATCCTC
>JALPBY010000116.1:0-46609 GCA_026538315.1 Cryptococcus sp. GC_Crypt_6
AGCAGCCGTACTACAGGTAGTCGTAAGCGGATGCAATATGGCTGTGGTACTAGTACAAAGCAGTCTTTTGATCGTCAAAGTAGCCAGTAGTAGCCAGTCAAAACTGCCAATCTCGCTTCGTCCCTGGATTTGGGAACAGTCTCTCCCAAGTAGACTACCCCCAGGGACCGAGAAATGAGTGCTAAGGGTAGCTAGGGACGGTGTGGTAATGCTAAAAAGTGGGTGCATGTCTCGGCTGAATACGTGAAGGCGAAACGCAATGTCTCGGTTTAGGACTACGCGGGGGGAAAGGGTAAAAGGTGACATGACAAGCTGCGTGCGTCTGAGACATTATCCATTCTTTTTTCATTTTTTTTTCCCTCTTTTCCTGGATCGTAGATAGGCAGCGCATGGCGCATGGCGTCGTCAATGGCACAATCTCCCTTGTCTCATGACGCTGCTCAGACGCAAACGTGCGGAGGTGAGATGTGGGACGATATCTGCTACTATCCGCCGTTTCGAACTGGTCCTACTCTTCCCAGGGCAGGAAGCGAGGAGATAAACGTACCTCCTGCAACGGATCCGGGCCGTGAGACCTATTTCACGCTACCAAGAGGCGGTGGGAGATGTGCGACTTTGACTGGGCGGAGCAGATTGAAATCCAGGCACTGTTCGGAAGACCTACATTCCCTACAATGGTTGGCCACAATTTGGGTCGATCACGTCAACGCCAACGCATTACTGCGTGGTGTGGACAAGAGTCGTCATCCAGTCATGCTTTCCCTAGGCCGGGGTTTACGGAATGTAAAACAGTGGTATAGTGGAGGTCATGATAACAAATGGTAGCAAGAGGCGTGATAGCGTGGGACACGAAAAATCACAGTTGCTCCTTCGGAGACGAGCGAGCCGGTCCGGATGCTAAATCTCCCCGGTCGAGGTTACATACAGCACCAGGGATCAATAAAGAGGGAAACGAATAATGGGATAGTACCACTCTCGTACCTTTGATGTTGTCTCACATTAGTTAATCCATGGCTTGGGGAGAAGAGCTGTGGCTAAAATAAAAACGTCGTTATCCAGAGGCGTGGTAACAAAACCGAGAGTAGCATTAGAGGCCCTGCTTTACGTTGATCTCCCGTGTACCCCGATTCATTTTTGCTGCCCTAATTCCCCACACTCGCCCTGCAGCTGGTATGACGACTTTTTTCCATTCTTTTCGTATGCATTTAGCCCTCATCGTTTCCGCTTTCACTTGTGGCGTTGACGTCTATCTGATCTGCAATGTCCATCGCGCGCCCCCGCCGTGCTCTCACTCGCATAAGTTCCCGTTGGAACGCGGATACGGATGTAGTTATCTCCTTTATGTTGTATCAAGAACGTGCATTCGTCGTACTCGATCAGTAGATCTGGCGCCTTGCCGGATCATAAAGCAACCAACTTGGCGCTGTAAGCGAGCTGCTAGATTGCGCATTGTTTCGTGCCCCAAAATGCGCTATGACCCGTTGCATTTGTCTCAATATCATGTGCCACAGTGAAGAGAGACTAGCGTCGATCGCACAGCTATCACCAGGGGTTATAGCACACCAAAAGACAAAGCCGAAAGAGCGGTTCGCAAGAAGCGCAATAGCACGAGAACATGCTTATTCCCACAGTAAGGGGCAGAGGGAGACTGAGTACGTAAACGACCCTGTTTGAAACTCGCTCCCTGTGTGCCTGAGAAGAGTTGTGGCGACTATGAAGAGGATGACGACAGCCGAGACATGGTGCCGTGGGAAGATAGCTAGGTACGGCACCCCGTTACCGTTACTACAGTACTACACTACTACCTCACTGCCGTACTGCCATGGGTACAGCCAACTCTTCCTAGTTGCTTGTGCCTAGCACCGTTCCTCAAGCAATTCCTCGACCGCTAGTATCACTACTAATTCCTCGCTTCTGCTAGCTTGAAAAACAATCCCCGGAGATCTGGGAATCCACGCATGCACGCACAGGCACTATCCGCGATCGTACCAGAAAGCTTATCCATCGTCTCGCTTCTCTTAACTTCTCATGTTGTCAACAATCAGTCTACGATAGCAACCAACTGCAACGTGTGTGATGTAGGCGTTCGCATATCACATTGCCGGTGGTCAAGATACAGACCATATGGCGCTTATCTGGACGAACGTGCTGATCTCCCGCCCACCGCCATGTTTCAAAATGATAGAGAGTGAGACTCTCCTCTCCGCACTGCTGGCTTGCTTATGCAACGATCAATCCATGGCGTGAGTGCGAGACGGCTTGACAGTGCAAGGGCAAGTGACTGTGAGCAGGCGCGATGTAGTAATAGTGTAGTCACAAGCGACTACCAATCACGTAAGGGCACAGTAGCAGCGTAATGCTTAACGAGATTGAGGTACACGGCTATACGGCATGTGGCGGAGGTATTACTTCCGAGAGATAGCAAGTATGGCGATACGACTGACCTAAAGTACAATGATAATGAATAGCCCGAAGTCAGTGCTGCGCTGCCGGTTAAGCATCAATAGTATCGCTATTCTCCATAGAGTCAAGGCACGTGCATCTATCATGGATCTCGCTCAGATCAAACACTTCTGATACACGGAACGGGACGTTGGACGATGGGACAATGAGACGACGGGACCACCTATCCGTATCTCATCCATTCTCTGACCTCTACCGTGTTTCAGATCTATGGACGGTCAGATGATATCACGACTTACAGCTTACAGCTGCAGGATATACTCCCGTCTCCGTCAGCTAATGTTGCCATTGCCGTTGACGTTGACATTAACAATGCAATATTACAGTAACACGTGAATGAAATCGGAAACCATTACGTCAGATATTCGCTAGGCTTTGTCCGTCGATATCGGCTCTACTATGCCAAGCCAACAGTCACGTTCACACCTCCAAATGACTTGGCAGACTACATCACCCCCCAAACAAATTGTCCTGATGCCAAAATCATGACTCATATCTGCAACAGGGTGCCTGTCACTCCTTCCGAAACTGAGGCCCGTACTAGTTATCAGTCACACGAGCATGTCTTTCATCCATTCTCACGTCTAATCACCACCAATCACACGAGTATGTCTTTCAGCCATTCTCACGTCTCCAGAGATCGATCAGTGACACTCCCATCGTCGTCAGTCGTGCGATCGAGCAGTAGATCAACTTCGTCATTGAGCGTCCGATATGTGATGTATCATATGTGCATGGTCCACGTCACCATGCCATGTGAACAGCTTTGATCGGATTGGTTCCTTTTCACGTGTCACTGCTGTCGATGTTAACATCTATCTACTTTACTTCAACTTCAGGACTCGATTACCATGTGCGCGGCATAACGAAAAGGGACATGTGTAAGAAGACGAGCATATCTCTGGCTATGCCGCAAAAGAATCAAAGAAGCACGATCCGAGGTCTGGGATATGACTGAATGCTATGCATGGACATTTCCAAGACTGACACCAACAGCGACACCAACACCGTCACACAAACACACAGACCTGAGCTTCTGGGCTCACGGCCGCATCGGCCTCAACCACTTGTCCGCTCGTTCAAACTGCTCAATAACGTCTTTGCCTACCACCGCTTGCGACAAAGCAGGACTCGGTCCTTGATCCTTGTCCAAAGCTCGGATCGCCACCATGATCTGTGATTGTAGCGTCAGCATCAGCATCAGAATACTGCAGCTAGCTCTCAAAGGCGGCACGCACCGCATCCCAGAATCGGAAGCCGCGCTCCACTTCTTGTATAGGTAATTTGATACTGGTGAAAGACTGCTCGACGAATGACAAGGCATCCCGCTTCGCTTGCTTCACCTCGTCAGTGTTGCAGTTCTCATCCGTGATATCATCGCCATGGTGGAAAGTGGCTGCGTCGAGATACGTCTTTGCGAGGATACCGAAACCTGTGTTAACATCCGTCTGGAATGGCAAACCTATCACCATGTTATTAGTGGTAGCTCTCACAGCGAGCATTCAGTACTCACTCAAGACTATATCGCTGTAGTCGTCGCGATTCCGCTTGGCTGCACCGGACAAAAGCACGTGAACCGAGACCGCCTCGAAAAGGTGTCGCAGCGCTTTCGATAACGCTTTGACAAAGGAGTTGAACACCAGTAACTCGCGCGACAAGGGACCGGCCCACTGTTGCGGCTACAGTTGCTCAGCACAGTTCATGTTTAGGGGGACTTACCCTAAACAGCAAAGGGAGTATACTGAGACACCGCATGATAAGCAATGTGCTCCTCTGATCTTCGTCAGACCCGAAGCTGGGTCCGCCCGAAAACGTCTCTCCTTCTGGCCCTCCCCATTTACCCCCGTGCACCACACCCGCTCGCAGCAGTTCTAAAAGAATATAGAGGGGTTCCTGGAAACGGTCGTTCACCCGAGATGTGCTGATCGCGGCGTGAAGGGCCTTGCCGATCGTTGATTGAGTGTGATTGGCGTTGACAAATCTGACGATCAGCAAAGGTCTAAGCTCGTAGACTTACCCTCGAACCTCCATAAACTGCCAGATGACATTCGCCACGACCTCATCCTTCTTGTCAAGAGGTCTCCCAGCCTTCTCCTTCCGTGTGTACGCCGCAAGCTCGTCCGACGCGAGGGCTCCGATGCAGAGTTTCAGGTCGATGGTGGAAGACTGTCATTAGCTACGTTCCTTAGTCACAACCCACATTCTGCCGCCTCAGCTCCACCTCGAGGGTGTGCATGGGAACACTCCATCCAGAGCAACGCTCCACAAGGTTTTGGGTAAGAGCGTCTGTGAAAGGGACAACGGCTCCGTGCGGAGATGCATATGGCGGGTCGCAGTAGTAATGCGCGTTCTGTATCATAATAATCAGCGTCAAAGATAGAAAACGCTTCGAGTTACTCACCACGCGTCGTTTGCGCCAATCTGGGTGCAAGACTTGCGCGATCAATGCCAACGTCGTGCATCTTGGTGCGGTATGACCTTCTGTAATGACATCTTTGATGAAGCGACGATATTCGGGCGAGTCGGCAAGCGGTTGAGTTTCGACGATCATCCCGCTAGTCAACCATCCGACCACCTGACTGCTAATCAAACCACGGCAAATGTAGAAATAGAGCTCGTCTGGGATGCGCGGAGAGAAGATCTCATCGAGATCGCCTGGCACGTCCTGAATGCTGAATGCTTGTTGCTGAGGTGTAATGACGGTCGGTAAAGGAACGCATGTGCCTTCAGTGGTGAGAACGAGGGAGTATTTGACCGCCAATCGGGCCCTCCAGAACGAATCCGTATACGCCTGAGGCTTGAATTGGGTGTCCATCCTCCAGCTCTGACAAACGGCGAGACCCGTTTTGTGACTACGGACGAGGTCGATGATGGTCTTGATGGTAAAGTCCGTAGCGATAGGTGGGAAAGTGCGCGAGAGTGAAGAGCCGGCCAAAATGCCCATGTCGAGGAACTGTTCGCTTGTCAAACCAAGATCGCCAAGAAGACGCGCCTTGTCGACAAATTGGAATGTGCTGGTCCAGTCGGACGAGGTGATGACGCGCTCGACGGGCCACATGAGGCATTCGGTAGAAGAGAATACAGCGTGAATGTAGCCTTTCGGGTGTTGGAGGAGGTATGCGAGCTGCTCGTTAGCTCAGAGAACTGGTGAGTGACTCACCTGTGCGAACTCGAGGTAAGGAGCTATGACAAACTCGACGAAGCGATGCCTGAACAGCCTGATAATAGAGCGCAAGACATCCTTCCAATCCGTCCAAGCGCCATTTCTGACAGCAGTAAGCTGCATGATTGCCCGCTCCACCTGCCCATTCTCATAGTATGACCAGGCCTCATTCTTGACCTGCAATTCTCTTTCTGCAACGGGGTCCGAGCCTTTTTGGGGCGGTCTCGAAGCAAGCGGTAATCCGGAAAACACAAAGACGGGTTTGATGCTGAGCCGTTCCAGCGCGCGAAGGTCGTTCTCGATACGCGATATGAGAGCTAATGGGGTTCCTCCCGTAGACGCTACCAATGGTTCTCGCGTGTCAGGATCAGCAAGCAGGTTCTTCAAATAGTGCGAAGCGTCGATACCGAGCCGAGTGTGAGCCAGCGCCTGCAAAGGGCATGTCTGCAATAGCTTTCTCTCTCGGAGATAAGCTGTGAAGCGACAATTAGCGAAAACCCATTACTACGTAACGTCTGACCTACCCTCTATGCTTCTGATGCCCATGCTGAATGATCAAGAACCGAATTGACCAAAAGAGTGCCCAAAAGGAAGCCAATCAGATCAAGTCCCGAATTGCCCAGAGGCAAGGCCGCCGGTCGTGCTAAAGACAAGAGCGGCGCGGCGGCGGACTTGGGCTAGGCGTAGTGGTATGGAGTGCGAGTGCGGTTATGACTAGGTGTCGAGTAAGACCACACCTTGCATCAGATGATACTCGTAGGTGTGACGAGGATGGCGTGTGGTCGGAAGGAAAGGGGTAGGCAACGGCTGTGCACCGTTGCCACGTGATGTATTTGTTGATTATCCTGAATCACCCCGTTTGAAACACGAATGTGTTATTGCATACATATAAACATCTATTATACAGTCTGATCTCCCGTCGCATATATGCTACATGACCTCTCATTGTTTGCCTTGCACCGCCAGCAATGCCGCTTGTTCGCTCAAGGTGCCGGTAAGAGGTGAATTGAACAGCTTGTCCTTCAACAGCTGAGCCATCAACCCATTCTGCGCCTCGGTCGTGATACGAGAACTGTGTACGAGTCAGCTTTGAGCGCATACATAGTACGCACCTGTCCTTGGCCACTTTCTCAAGTGCGGTGTCATCGTCCTCGACTCCAGCGTACTCTTTTTGTGCAATCATACCCTTGAGGCCGGTCTGCGTAGTCGTAGCCGATTTCAGCTTGAGATTGGCGGTACCGAGATTCTGGGCTGCTGCTTGCAGCTTGGCATTGAGATCTTTCGTTTGGGAAGTAGCGTATACTCGGTTCTGACCACTGATCAGCTTCTGTATCGCAAAGTGCACAAGTACCAACTCACAGATACGAGCGGGCTGGAGCTCAATGTAGCCACCCAATACTTGTTCCATAACAGATCCAGCAGCTGTTCATCCAACTTGGTCTTGTATATCTCCACTTTGAGCGGGTAGTATGAGTTGGCATGCACACCGAAATCTTCAATCTTCTCGATTGGAATCGACTGATATTGGGATGTGCTAGCTGAAGGCGGTGTGTAACCCTACGCGTGTCAGCCGGGATTGAGACTGTTCCAACATACCTCTGGATAGGTCCGGAAGGCGCCAATCTCCACTTTGCCGGCTGATACGGTTCTGTTGGGGTCAATCTCCATAAATCGTTAGCCTATATCCACTGAAGAATACGGTCTGCTCACTACTACAGCCAAATACGGATCGTTGAATTTTTGGTTGTTCAATTGCGTATTGACGTCGATACCAGACAGCCAGCATCCGTAGCCGGGATGTCTGCAGTATCGATTTAGCTTTTGATGATCTTGACAAGGCGGACGATGTCACCTACGAATGATACCATCCTCTTAGTAGCTCTCCCTTTCCAGCCTCCGCATTTGCAGTCTGGAAATTGACCATGTATTCCATCGCCTACGTTATCAGCTTGATTCAGCCTAAAGTGGACTCACCTCATTCCCAGCATTGACTCTTGTCTCCGTGCCTTGTACAGGAAGCGCAGCGACGTCCATGATCCAGAACGTGTGATCGCGCACTTTACCATACATGACTCCCATGATCTCGTATATTCCGCCGGACCGCGCGTGCGTGACCTGTACTGATTAGGTTCGCCCTTTGAGCTCGTCACTCACCATTTTGATCAGAGCGATTGCCGAGATTTTTACCGTTGTAAAGTAGTGTGGACTTTGGACCAGTAAGCTTTAGGTGTAAGTAGGTCGTTACAAGAAGCTTACTCGTCTTTCCATGGTGACTGATCGTCGAGCACCTTCTCTTCCTCGGTGGAGTATCGAAAGACCTCATGAGTTGGATCGACCGACTAAGCAAGAGTATGAGCCATGAGTCGGATGATCAGACATCTCACCCACCTCGACGTTGTTGTTGAGCTCAAAAGTCTTCTTGGCCGTGGACGACATTCTGGATGGGTCCTCAGCTGTGTAGCCTGTGAGTCGTCGGGTGATATAATCAATGCAATGGAAGAGGACTGACTGATCATTCATGCTGGACGTTGTACACCGGTCACTGCGTCACCTCCACCGGGTTCTGTTGAAGCGTGAAGCGGAGAGTTACGTAAGTCACTTGAGGTAGTAGATTGCTACGCGTTCATTCACCATCAAGATCGCTTGTGTCTGATCATTCCACTGCATGACATCTCTGTAGGATCACAGCCACTCATCAGCATGTCCTTCAGCAACCTCCCCGGCGCCGACGACAACGCAGCATGGTCCACTTCCGCCGAACCACTTGCAGAACCGACGGTAGAGTCCGCTCTGGAGAAAGAAAAGGTCATCAAGGACATCCTTACTTTGCGTGATGGCCTTCGAGGTCTGCTGGTGAGAACGACAGAGGTCGAAGCGGAGAACGAGAAGCTGGCGCGAGACAATGAGATGCTGAGCGTTTATATCGATAACCTGTCAGTCTACCTTGCTCGTTAATTTACAGGCGCAAACACTGATAGGGCCACAGCACGAGAAACTCTGTCGTCGCAGCTGGCAGCAAACGATGATCCCGCACCATTCGCTGTGATCTACGCGCATGTCTCCGAGTCAAACAATCGCGTGGGCATATCGAGAAGAGACTGCAAGGGCTACATCACGGATAGGCTCGCCGAAAGCTTCGCTGCCTCCGGCGTCGGCAGCTCAGCAACATGGCTCAAACTGCTCAAACACGTAGACTGCACGTCCTCGAGCAGGGAGCAAGAATGGATCATTGAGGGCCCGTCCGCACGTCTCTGCGATTGCTGTTTGCTATTGTACTCAGTATGCATAAGCGCCGATGCAATTTCGCACTGTCCATTGTTTTTATTTTCTTTGTTCTACTGTCCGATATCCCACGCCTCTGCCCGCTCCCGTGAGGTGCCCCGGATGTACCGGCTACTGTCATCAGCCCGTGTTCATTGGCGCACTCCCATGTTTTCCCATCAACATCCGCATTGTTTCTTGATTGTCTTGCCATGTTGACGCACAGATGCATTAGTGATCCACTCACTCGTCGTCCAGTGTTGTATTGTATAACGTTTGTGGTTTGCTTGCAATATGACGTACCCCCAGGCAGTGTTAGCAGCAATCGCCGTGCTGCTCGCACTCTACATCAACCGGATCCGTCCACGTACCATCCCTGGGATACCATGCTACCCAGACGGTCACTGGCTCACGGGTGACTTCCTACGCATGCTCAGAGGCTCCAAGCGATTGAATGGCATCTTCCCGGTCTTCGATGAATCGCTCAAAGAGCTTGGCCCAATCTGTCAGCTGCGTTTTGGGCCGTTTGACAAGTGAGCAAGGGTCCCATATACATCCTCGACGAGTCATGGTCTGACCTTACGGCCTTCCAGTATGGTACTCATCGCAGACTATGCAGAGACAGAGTCGCTCCTCCTTCGTCGACACGCTTCCTTGGAACGAAGCAGGCGTATTCGACACATTTTCAGCACCATCCTTCCCCGAGGACTGATTTCGCTCAAAACCAACGAAGTTTGGAAGCATCATCGAAGAATCATTGGTCCAGCCTTAACTCACTCACATCTTGGCCGAACCACCCATCATGCTGTCAATGCAGTCGATAACTTGATCAAGTTGTGGATCGAAAAAGCTCGAGTCTGCGACAACAAGTACAGCTGGGACGCGGACCAGGACTTTATCAGTGTAACAATGGTATGTCCACGCTGAGTTCCAGTCTGATCTACGCTTATCTTGCTACAGGACACAATCAGTGAGTCCACACTAACACGAATGTGGGCTCATCTTGGGCAGGCGGAATGGCATTCGGTCATCCGTGGGACATCACGAAAGCTTCTGTCTCGCAGCTCACCAGTGATCACACCACTCACTTCACAATTGGTCCGAAGAACGAAGCCGTCATCGACCTGCACAAGCCCGATTTGGCTCAGGCGGCTATCTGTATAATTGACGTAAGTCGGTGATCTACTGTCGATTAGTCGCCAACTGACTTGTGGGAAACAGAGTATACCAGCTTCACACCCTATGCCGCTTCAGCGCCATTTCTTCACCAAACTCACTCCAAAATACCGGCATGCTACCAAATACCTCGACACTTACCTGAGCCGTAAAATCAAAAATGCTCGGGATCGTGCTGCCAGGATGGGAGCAGAGGCTGCCGCCGAGACTGCAGATAACACGCTTGATATGATGGTAGCTAGGGAATTACGTGGCGAGGATTGGATGAGCGAGGAAGATATGAAGCAAGAGTTATTTTTGTGTAGGTCACTGTGGTGAAGTGCACTGAGCACTTATACCATTTCTAGATCTCGGCGCTGGTACCGAAACGACAGCTGTCACCATGAGCTGGGTGAGTACTCGCTAGCGGAATATGTCACGTGGACTAACTGCGCATCACTTCCAGTGGACGAAGTTCATGACGGCTCGTCCGGATATTCAGCGCAAGTTACGCAATCATCTGCTTGCTCAACTGCCCGAGATACAAGACCGCTCTCCTACCTTGGATGACCTGAACCCCATCAAAACGCCATATCTCGAAGCTGTGATTCAGGAGACGTTGCGCGTGGGCAGAACAGTACCCGTGTATTCCCGCGAAGGTAGGTCCTTGATCAATCACTCGCACATGGTCGATGCTGACACCCAGTGTAGCTACCGAAGACATAGTTGTTCTTGGCCATCGAATTCCAAAGGGCACTTTAATCCTCTTCCCGACTGTACAAGGGCTGGAAGATCGTGCCGAACCAATCGCAGCTGTCCCTTCTTCCGCTTCTTTCGACTTGGAGAAATCAAACGATGTCTCTGTTGGTATAGCCAAGAGTTTGGACAGCGTCAGGAGCGATAAGACTCCCAGAAAAGTCGGCTTCTGGGACTCTGGTACTGGTAAAGACTTCGACCCGGAGAGGTGGCTCGACAAAAAGGGCCAATTTGACGCGAATGCAGGTCCGAGTCTGCCTTTCTCCACGGGTCAACGAGGCTGCTTCGGCAAACAGCTCGCGGTGAGTGCATAGAGCATGAGAGCAGTGACATTTCCTCGTGCTTTCCTGAAGTTCGTCTTAGCTTCTTGAACTCCGGGTGTTCATCGCGCAGTTGTCCCATGCGTTCTTC
Source organism: Cryptococcus sp. GC_Crypt_6 (assembly GCA_026538315.1). NCBI lineage: Eukaryota > Fungi > Basidiomycota > Tremellomycetes > Tremellales > Cryptococcaceae > Cryptococcus > Cryptococcus sp. GC_Crypt_6. The sequence continues at coordinate 11,210 of JALPBY010000116.1, forward strand.
TTTGCACCAATACCAAAAGAACAAGACAGCTATCAACGTTACTACACGATTACGACACGACCTGTAGACAGTTATGTCCGACCAGTGTCATGGGCTTCACCCGAAGCGCTGGCAGAATAGGAATTCATGCAAGAACTTATGTACGGCCCGGTTCTTGAAGAGCCTTGTCTATGTTTTATGCACATTAGATTTGGATATGAAGATACGTTTTATTTGGGATTCAAGGTTGACTCTTCGACGCCGATGATGGCCCTACAGACTTCTGTTCATATGTAGCCGATTTTGCTGGCCGTGGTCCAATAATGCCTTCATGCATACCGACCTATCATTAGACCAACGTTTGCCTGTTCTGCCATAGGCGAGCGGACCACACAGCCACACGGTGAAGAATGGCAGATTATGCCACATCACATGATGTCAACAATGACGCGGGTGCCACTCTGTGCTGCTTCTAGTAATTTCCGGGGAATCCCGTGGGATAAATTGTAGATTTTATAATACCAATAAATAAAGAGGTGTGCGTCAGCGTTTTCTGTTTCCCCTGCTCTCACGCCTTGACTGTCCCAAAAGAGGGAAAACAATAGATGATTCTTTCCTTTCAGGGTAATTCCCCCTCTGACTCGTTGCAGTGCACCCCACCCATAGAAACAGAACAGGGCTTATAAATCCCCCCACCCTCCTCTCAAATCTGTCTCGTTCTTTCTTTCTTACATATCATCAACATCCGACAACCTCCCACTAACTCACCTTCAACATTCGACAAATATCCTCAAGAACACGACAATGTCTTTCTCATCATCTTCACCGACTACTGAACCGAAACAGATCCTTAGCAGCACTCTGATAAGCGTCTTACACTCGTCTAACACAGATGGTGCACAGAACCGCTTCAGTGGCAAAAACCTCTAGTGAGCCTTCATGACCCCCGGTCCTTGTTTCTTGCTAGAGTGTTGACACCGTGCTTTTTCCTTCTGGAAAATCAGGTGAGGGCTGGCTTTTCATGAGCATCATTCCCTTGTGTCGCAAGCGCGACATTTACAAACAAAAGACCCGTGGTTCTCGCTGTCACTTTTGCTCTCCTCTCGTCCTTCCAGGAATAGGTTGAGCGCTCAATCGACAAAAAGAAGACTCGTCTGGCTTTCGGATTGCCACTCACCTTTGGGCTCCTTTTTGACAAATCGTCCATTGTTCATCGTCGTCATCTCACAGCGTCTGCTACCGGTTGTTGGCTTTTGGTCGTTTTCTCACATCGTACACGCCCCGTGATATCGGTTGGGAAATCGGCAGTCTTCCAGTAACCATTGGGTTGTCTTATGTTTTGAGTGGCATATCGGTGACGTACATCGCGTTTATTGTTGGTCGCACAGTGTTGAAGTACACTAGACCTGGATTGCCTTCCCCCGCCTTGTCTGCATCGTGACCATACCTCCTCTAGCATCGTTTTTAGCTCTGCTTGCTGTTTATCGTGCTCGCCCTCGACACTCATTCGTGTTACGGCCTGTCGGTATCGGTCGGTTTTGCTAGAGGAGCGCGGGATCGTATAAAGCAGCGAGGTTATTCAAGTGGCGTTGGGATCCAGTGTCGTCTTACCGGTGATTCATCGTTCTGCGATTGTTCTCACGCGAGTCTGGTCCAGTGGCAACACAGTCGCGAATAGCATTGGCGCATTGGAAACAAAGATCGGCCTATCATCTTGATCAGCTCGTATTCGGCAGGTATTCACCATCCAGTTGGATTTAACAAGAAGAAGCAAACCTGATCTAGTCAGTCGTTCAACTCTCACCTATATGATCACCTCACCGCCACCTAAAACCCCTCGCTGGGTAGGATGGATAGCGCAACGCGAGCAACCAGGCTTCGGCTTCAGAGTTCAAGTGCACATGTGTAACGGTCTAATGGAGAGAGCAACACGATCCATCATTGGTTCATGAACGGTTCACGCAAAAAGGGTTCGTACTTGACAACATCACTACGCCTCAGTCGAGCATGATCTAGTCAAGGATAGGCGTTGACACCATGTCTTGCTTCTTCTCCCTCTCATTAAACGATTTCATTCGTTACCCATTCATATTGACTCGTTATATTTCTCTCTTTTCTCTTTACAACAGTCTGCTGGCCTCTGCGAGGACAGTTTCAGCTGTTGAGTGAATTAGCCCACCTCTCTGCGTCTCTCTTCACCCTTTATGGGGAGAGAGGACGTAGGGGGGTGGGCTTTTTTGCGTTTGGGACGGTAAATCATTCAGTGTTTACGTCGCGATGCATGCCATATCTTTTCATCTGTATTCACTGTGACGAGTCATCTCAACTGACCGGAAACCACACAACACCTCACGAGAGGGAATGAAGGAAACGGAAAAACAGGGAATGATTGATCAACTAGACCACACTCCTTCCTCAAAGAGGTTCGCTCCGGGAGTTTGATGATCAACGACTGATGCGTCCTTTGACTGTATGGGCATTGTTGTGATGCCATTGTACATGGACTGTCATTGTGTATAAGACTCGCTATCGCATTGCAGTAATTGTTATTGACCTATACGAGATCGTCTTTAGTCCTCACTTCCAGCTGATGGCGTTGTCAGATATCGCTCAGCGTCATTCGAGCGAAAACGATCGGACGAGCTGTGATCCTTTGATCGATATCCTCTTGGCATATCATCATGCCGCATCGATCTCATGAGACTAGGCAAGCACCGAGGGAGCAAACCGACATACCAATCAAGATAACAGTGGCAGAGCAGACGTTGCCCCAACACCCTCTTGAAGCCAGTGGCGAAATTGCTTCGCATCGTGATCGATCTCATATCAGCAAGATGATCACACCTTTTGATCCCACACCTCCTGTCATGCTCGATACAGCGCACGCCTCGAGGGAAGTCCGACATGATCAATCAGCTGCTGCGACTCAGTCGGGCCAACATGATGTTCTTGGCGATCACCAAACAAAGTTTCCAGAACCACTGCGACTCCAGCACCCAACTCCCGCACATTGTCATACAAGTACACGACATACTCAATTCGCCTTGACACTCGACTCCCAATCTCATCCTCTCCCTCACTCTCAAGAGCAAGGACAAGAACAAACATCGACAGCCCCTGATCCACCATCAAAAGCAAAGTCCAAGTCGAAATCGCCTTTACCCCAATCACCAACCTTGTCCAAGCGTCTGTTAACTGCTTTGGTCAAAAAACCGACTTTGAGCAGGACATGGGAGAAGAGAACTTTTGCTGAGCAATGCTACTCTCATTCTGGGGTTGCATCACCTACATCACCTACATCCTCCCCAGTGGCAGCCTCAAGCGCTGGCGCAGGAGCGACGATGGGGTTGGGTGATAGCGGTAGTGGCGAATCTAGGGGGACCAGGTATGTCTTTCCTACCTATCATCTTTTTTTTTCCTTTACTCTGCGCGGCGTATAGCTGATGATGAAGGAACATAGGTATTCCAACACCCCAGCGAGAGCGCGCCCAACGTCGTTCTACGCTTCACCAGCAGACATCGCAGCGTACGGGCCGCTGCCAATGGTTGAAGGTCAAGGTCGGTCGGAGGGTATGACCTATCCCTACTCTGCACCAGTCACTCCTGCTCCCCCTTCTCATGTCTGATCCAGCTTAGCATAGCGGTCATTGAAGTAGCTATCGTTGAAGTTTACCCTTACTGCCATACTCTTGTCGATCTGATGTAGCTGGCGGAAAATTGCTGTAACATATAACTTACACGTAGTCCACTTTCTCTGACAATGGTCATCACCTAGTTGTTATACTTAACGATGTAAACGTAACATGCACCGACGACTATAACTACCAGCCTGGTAGCCTCTTATCGTGCTGCCTTCCACGATCAGCGTCTCTACTACATTGTACTCTGCAAGACAGAGGCCATTGACCACGCGCATGCATTTAAGGTATAACAACAACCGTTACGGCGTATATATGAGGTAAACATCTTCCCCCGTCGTCGTAAACTCCACTCAGACCTCCTCCGGCTGCGGCGTACTGGAATCTTCGAGAGGCACATGCTCGTGAATATGCTCAGCCAATTCCGCCGCGACCTTTGGATTGGACATCTGCCGCAGACAAATGATATCAGCTGGATCTCAATGAGTTCTGACGGGAAATTGACCTACCCTCAGTGTTATCAAGGTAAACTCGCTGCCACCTTGCATGATGGACATTCGCACAATCTTCCCATCGACGTGAGGGTTCAACCCCTTGTACAACTTCGCATTGAGCAACAGCGAGTACACCCCATCCGACCGCATCACTATGGAGCAGAATAAGTCATATACTGGCATCGACAACAAGAACTGCTCACCTAGTCGGGCCCCTTGAGCGTCCTCTCTTCGCACATTCAGCTTGAGCAAGCCGACCCCTCGCTCTTTCCAGGCGCCAGACGCCTTGTCACTGAAATAAAGCTTTGCTCGAGTCTGATAGACTGTCTCCTCGTCCTCTTCGCCAGTTGACACTGAGAGGAGCATATCAGCTTTGATCGTGCACACAGTGCCCCTTCGACTTACCGTCTTGCTCCTGCATGTGCACCTTTGTTTCTGTTTCCGCCTCATCACCACGATCTCCCTGCAGGATGTCACCGAAAGCGGAAGGGCCAGCCTCCTTATCACTTTCTCCCGACGTAGACTTCTTGCTGCCAAATGCTGACGCGCTAGCGGAATAGCTCCCGAATGCTGAACCTTTATTAGGTGTAGAGGTGAACGCTGATCCAGCTTTGGCACCCCCGAATGGAGACGAAGACGAAGAGAAAGCCCCGAAACTCGCTTGAGGCTTCTTGACGGGAGCTGAATCTTCAGCAGATTTGGGTGGTTCGGGTGGGGGAGCAGCAGGAGAAGCACTGCCAGCTGACGCAAAGGGAGACGATGTTTTGGCGAACGAGCCAAAAGTAGCTTGTGGCTTCTTGGTCGGTATCGGGGCACTCGACCCGGCAGCAGGAGGAGGAGTGGGCACGGGCGAGGGGCTCTTGAGGGCTGCAAAGGGAGAAGACGCAGATGCGAAGGAGCTGAATGTTGATTGAGGCTTCTTGACTGGAGCAGTCTCGGTCTTGACGTCCTTCGCTTCAGGCTGTTGTATATCGGGTCAGTCGCCATCAGAACAGGCATGACATTCACTTACCGGAGGCTTATCCTTCTGCCTCTTCACTGCGGCGTCCTCTTCTTCTGGAGCCGACGAGCTTTCACTTCGGTCGAGAGTCTTTCTCTTCAGGCCTTCTCCTGCTGCCAAAGTCGCCTCGTCTTTGTCCACTTTCTCCCAAGACTGGTCTTCGTCCTCCACTGCAGCATGCTCGTCATCAGGTGCTGTATCTCCGGATTTCTCTTCGCTGTTTTCTTTACCCTCCTCGTAACTCATCTTCTCCACTTTCCTCCTGACTTCGCCCACTGTACGACCCTCGGGGCCTGTCTTCGCATCGTTCTTGGACCCACTGTCCTGATCGCCAGCCTCTTCTGCAAGAGTATCACCCTCAGCAGTAGAGTCACCAGCTTCCTGGGATTGATCGGATGCTTCGCGACGGTCGGAGGAAGAGGTTGCTAAGCGGTTCTTTTTGGTTGTGACTGGCGCAGCGACGGCAGCATTGGGGGCGTTGGGCTCCTGCGCAGATATATAAGTGATATAGATCATATGATGCATGTATTGCGCGGTCGTGCCCCATTCATCGCTTGCCGGTGGTATCTGTAACTCACCAAAGACCCTTCCCTGACTCGCTTCAACGAAGATGCAGCATCTGAGCGGCACGTTTAGTCAAAAGTTCAGACAGACTATAGACTACACGTACCTCTGCCTACTTTGTTCACTCTACCTCCTTGTAGGTCCTCCGGGGTATCCGAAGGTGGAGATGGTGATGACTTGGCGCTGGACATGAGTGCGACAAGTACAGCGCCTTAACGTTGTGTGATTGAATATTAGCGGCTCGCACAATGATCGTGTCCAGGTCGGAGGTATGCTGTAGCAACAGATGGTCGATGAGTTGCTGCAGAGGTACACAGCAGAGATGCTGTGCGATGATATATGGATATTGGATGATGATTGTAAGATGTATAATGAAGTGATGAGGTGTGAGAGATGTCCTCGGTCAAATCCAAATGCCATTCACCATACACCACGCGCTCACACTCTCATTGTAACAAACCCCTTTAACCCTTTACTTTTCAACCTTGTCATCTCTTAATCTCCCTTTTGGATCCTCATCTCAAACCTCTCGGATATCGTCAATTCGTTCAATCATACATATACACACCGCTGCCGATCGACTAGCATCATGGGATACCTTCTGCCAGGACTGTTCCTGTCTTCCACCGCTGTCGCTACCGTAGCGGGCTTATATCTTCTCTTCACTGGTACGCATCTCCCTTTCTTCAGTCCTCGCATTCTCCACAGACTCATTTGTCCCTATTAGGCCAAGGTGAATCTTTCAACGTTGGCAAGTTCCTCGCAGAGTCGTCTCCATACGCCTGGGCCCTCACAGGTATCGGATTATGCATCGGCTTGAGCGTCTGCGGTGCAGCATGGTTAGTCCTATGAAACGTGTTATCCAGGCGATGTGCTCATGCTCGCATCTTGCAGGGGTATCTTCGTCACCGGCGCTTCGATCTTGGGTGGTGGTGTTCGAGCGCCAAGAATCCGTACAAAGAACTTGATCTCGTACGTGGATGCGCTTCCTATCATTACACGTTCACGGATTGACGATCCCGCATAGTATCATTTTCTGCGAGGTCGTTGCGATCTACGGCAAGTTTATCAAGCGGTTGCATGGGCATACTAATTGACCTGTTGCGTACAGGTGTCATCATGGCCATCGTATTCTCCTCCAAGATTAACGGCGATGCAAGCGATGTCTACACGGCGAATAACTATTACACCGGTGTGTACAAGCGTCATCGAACTGATCGGAGTCACGCTGACTGACGCTTGACCTGATAGGTTTTGCTCTCTTTTGGGGTGGTTTGGCTGTTGGTGTATGCAACCTGCTCTGTGGCGTATCAGTCGGTATCACTGGCTCGACTGCAGCTCTCGCCGATGCTGCCGATCCTCAACTCTTCGTCAAGATTCTCATCGTCGAGGTGAGTGTAGCGAAAGAATGTTCGGCATGACGCTGACGTTTCGATAGATCTTTGGCTCCGTTCTTGGCCTGTTCGGTCTCATCGGTGAGTTGCCCATTGTTGCTGTTACAAGGCTCAGTACTGACACACTGACCGTTTGCGCTGATCTGCTACAGTCGGCCTGCTCGTGGTAGGTCATTCCATTCATCATCGTTGTGTGCGGACCTGACATTGTTTTTTAGTCCGGTAAAGCCGAAGAATTTGCATAGTCACCATGGTCTGAATCGTTCAATGCATGAATACGCCTACAAAGGCATCATATATACAATTTTACAGCTCTATGAAATCTCATTTTACAAGTTGCGTTTGGCGCTTGCTCTCACTTTTGCTTCAAACATGGGATGGCGAATAGGGGTGTTGACGGTGTGAAACGGGTTGAGCAGGACCTGAGAGCTGATTATGAGCGGACCAGTCTTCGATGACCGACTTGCGACCTACTTTGACATATGCTTCCCATAAATCAATGAAGAATAACCGTACGCCATCGTCGTTCTTGATGTCGTGTAGCAAGATGAACTTGACTAAAGGGAATAAGGTCAGCTGAGAGGTGGACACATTACTGCGAGTGTACAACACTCACCACTTGTCGCGATAAAGGCGGAGACGATCCACTCGTTATGTCTGTCAATGTTTTTCAGGTAGCTGTTTTGATGGTTTTGGACATGAGCTTTGGGTTTTTATGCGGACTGACATGTGCGCTGGCACTTACAGGCTACCGGTCCCTTCCATCGTTTCCTCTACGCTATCAAGACTCTTATGCGCAATCATCTGACATAAAGCTCGATCCCTCTCCGGCGCTGTCTTGCCTTCACCACTGAGCAGTCCTATGCTTCCTGTACCTCTTGCCGATGCGTTGTCCCCCGCACCAAGGTCGGAACCGTTGCTCGTTGTGAATGTTGACCATGAAGGGAATGACGAGGTGGAGGTCGCCGAGGAGGCAGACGGCGGTGGTGGTTTCGCTGATGGGAAAGAGAGCTCAAACAAGGGCGAGTCCAATGGGGACACTATCGCTAGATAGAAGGACATGGCTGCGGTCAACTCTGAGCAGATAATGAGGTAGTAATAAGAAGAGGGATAGATATAGAAAGAGTCACTGTTACAAGATCACCTTGACGCGCGTACCAGAGTTAATTAGTACAAAAGAGATATTGTTGTTTTTTTTCTGCAATATGGCCGTGTTCACAATCCCATCATCCTCTTTCAACATCCCTCATTCATTTACGTCTGTTGCATCTCTTTCTAACGATCAATCACATCCTGTCAAGCATAACGACCGCTTCTTCATATACCCCCGCTTCCGATTAAATCCCAGACTCGCAAGCAGCTCGTCTCAACGGGTGGCGAAGCTGCCAACCGTCACGCGTAATATAATTTAGGTTGGCCAACTTCACTCGGCATCGGTATCGCTTCGGTTGCAGTAAGCGTTGCACTCCCTGGTCTATTGCTCTAGTCACCTTCTAATGTGTCACCCATAGCCCATGACGTCTCTGTTCGGCAAGAAGCATCGTCAATCAGCCTCTATATCATCAACAAATGGCGCGACTTCACCGGGTCTCGTCGCGTCAGTCCCCTATAATCAGCTTCCCTCATCTGGTCCGCCTCCTGCCGCCGGCCCATCGAACTATACTATCAGTTCCGGACTTCGAAGAGGAGAGGACGCGCCAGGACGACTCATCAGTCCACCCAACACCAACCCTACATTGCTTGATGATGGTATGCCGATGAATCTCGCTCAAAGGCAGGCTGGGCCTTCAGGTGCGCCTGGCCGGCGGAGGTCAAACAAGGACAGAGAGGATTTCGATCGCAGCAGAAGTTCGAACATGACAGATCCTGGAGGCGGAAGGGCCTCGCCAGATGATGCCAAAAGCGGCAGTAGACGAGTCACTGTCGATCCTTACAACCCGACCGCGACAAATGGCATGCGGTATCAACCTTCTCCCGTTGCCTTGGATATTGGTAGATCAGCGACTCCTACTCAAGAGTTTGGCGGGCCATCTAGACATCCCTATGCTGCGGCTTACGGGGGACTTGACCCAGAAACCGCATCAATACACAGTGTCTCTTCCATCAGCTCCGCTCAATTTCCTAACCGTGATGGCCGCTATCCTGCGTTTGAAGCTCCACGCGCCAGCATTTCCAGCCGACAATCACAAAGCGTTATGAACGGGCGCGGCACTCCAGGTCCATCTGCGTCTACGTACTCTTTGGTGCCTCCAACACCAGGTAAAGACGAGTTCCATTTTCCACGCCCAGCGAATCACGAGGTCGAAAACCTGTTCCAACAGTTATTAGAGAATCGCGATCTCGATGCTGGCTCGCAACTGAGAGGTATTCCTTCTATCTCATCGCGCAGCTCCATCGCCTCTACAATGTCAGTCGCCAAATCAGCTGCCTCATCGATCCCCATCGAATCAAAATGGCAAATGGTAGAGGCTGATGCGCGGAGCCGGTGGGAGATGGATAAACGCAAGGTGGAAGAATTCCACAAGGCGAGTCGAGGGAAGAAAGTGGAGTCGAGAGTGCTGGACAAATCAAAGGTGGAATGGTATCTCACCAAGGCATTGGATGGGAAATTGACGGTCGAGCACTTGAGAGCGCTGGAAATCAGTCTTAGATCGGAACCTCTGGAGTAAGTGGGAATACCCTAGTCAACGCGGATACCTGCTGATGTCATCACAGCTGGATGCGAAACTTCATGGCTCATCAGGGGCAGGTCGTGCTTGCCAACTACCTCAATGGTGTGACACACAAAAAGGGACGAGGGCAGCTGGATGCTGAGCTAGAGTTGGAATTGCTGAAGTGTTTGAAGCGTTCTCTGGGTAACAAGGTACGTCTTGGCCGCACACCCAGGGCGTGCTTCTGTTCTGACGAGTCGCTGTAGATCGGAGCTACCGATGCCATTCAGAAGCCGCAAGTTGTCAATGCCATCATCAGCTCCCTTATCTCACCGCACATGGTGTGCCGCAAGGTCGCAGCCGAGATCTTGACCTTTTTCTGTCACTTTGATCAAAACAGCGATCAACGGCTAGGCCTTCGTCTCGTTATGACAGCTTTTGCGCTTCTTGAGCAACAGCTCAATTCAGCAGTGGCCGACATTGCGAACAAAGTCGGACGTTACGATGTATGGTTGCGACAGTTGGAAGCTACGATTGATGGGCGAGGACGGATGGGCAGTATGGTCGGTCTGAGCAAGGACTTGAAAGGCACAAATGATGGCTCGATCATGGATTACTGCGTGAGTACCTGTGTCAACACGAGTCTGCTGCAGCTGACAATTCTCCTAGGGTACCATGGTCTGCTTGGCTCAAGGCCTCACTTCTGGAACCGATGTCAAAGCGAGAACTTCAGTGCGAGCTCAGCTAGAGCTGGCTGGCTTGTTGCATATTTTCGGAAAGATCAAGCAGTGGAACGACGTGACTACTACACGCTTGATCTCACAATACGAAGAGGATGCCGAGAATGACCGACTCGATCTCGTCGATGAGGAAGATCACCAATTGATGAACAACATGCGGAATCCAGAAGACGTCTTTAGAGCTCTTTTACAGATGACAAAAGGCTCTAAAGCTAGCTCCTACTTGCTCAACGCTCTCCGCCATCTGCTGTTGATCAAGGAGCAAGGGGAGGAACGAGTCCGGTACTTCCAGCTCATCGATCGGCTCATTACCAGCATAGTGATGAACGACTCGCCCGACCTTAGCCAGGACTTCTCGCGAGCATTTGGCATCTCTGTCACTCACCTTATGGGCAAGTTTGTCGAACAAGAACGGCTCGACGAGGCGCTGCACGAGATCAAAGACACGAAATTAGCCCTGGCAAAAGCTCAGAGGGAGAAGGTTGACCTCCAAGAGGAGATTTCTGCGGGTGACAACGGTCTGGTTGGCAAGCTCAAGGCTCAAGTCGCAGATCTGGAAGATAAGCTGGGCAAGTCCCGATCGGCAACGGAGACCGTGACAGATCAGATGGAGGGTATGAAGAGAGAATACGAGCAGCGCATTGCGGATCTCGAGTTGTATATCCAAGAACTGTTCAACATGCTTCGTGAGACCAATCACCTTGATCAAGTTCAGGAGATGGCCCATGGGCCGATTGATCGCAAGAAGCTCATACACGACCTGCGTGAGCAATGGGAGAGGAAGAAGACAATTCAAAAGCTTGAGGGCAAAGGTCGTAGAAAGACGATCGGTCCTGGGTCTGGAGTTTTGGGAGAGGAAACAGAAGAGGAGGGAGACGGTGAAGGAGAGGATGAAGCTGCCGAGGTCATGGAGGCAGAAAAGGTCGCTCTTGGTGGAAAAGCACGAGGCGAAGAAAGACCTGCAAAATCTGCAAAACGAGCAACCCTCAGGGACAGACAAACCAAAGCGCTTTCCGGTTCACAGTTCATGGACGCAGAGGAGGAACGAGTGAGAGCGCACATCGAAGACACCTTGGCCAAAGGTGCCGATTCGGTTGTGAGTTCCCGGTTTGATGCGCTCTTCTCCGAAGCAGAAGGACAACGCTGACCATACTGTAGTCACCGATTCGACCCCAAGGTGCCTCATCACGAACAGGTCGTGTGCGAGAAGACAGTACTCCGACGCGTCGCAATTTCGCTGTCAATGCTCCGCCTATCGGCGAAAAGTCGATCTATCGCAACTCGAAGAAACCAGGCTTACCGCCTCGATTCCTCGAAGAGATCCGATTCAAAGCGCTTTCACGCAGCTCTTCTGCTCCTGCAGGTCTTGTATTTGACGATCAAGATGGCGAGGACGATCTCGATTACCGCGATAGCCAATTCACTCAGCGAACCAATGCTACAGGCTATACATCTGGCTTATCTTATGATTTGCGTACGCCTAACGGCAGAGATAGCTTTAAGACACAGCTGCTCAGCAGAGCAAAGTCGTTCCGCCAGGGTTTAGCTGATCCGGATGACGAGTCGCCCTTGGAGTCTCCCAACTTGTCAACTGTGCAAGAAGGCGACGAAGCAATGAGGAGCCCAATTGCTGAGTCGAGACCAGCGCTCGGCGGCGGTTCAGCGGCACTGACAATGGCTCCGCCTCCGCCACCTCCGCCTCCGCCTCCCCCGCCGCCACCTCCACCTCCACCTCCACCACTTCTACCGCGAGTCCAGACTGCCTCAGGTGCCGGCTCGGCGCCGCTTCCCCCTCCTCCGCCACCGCCACCTCCAATGCCGGCTTCTGGGGGTCCCCTGGGTATGGCTGGCTTATTGGCTGGCATCAAGGGAGGCGTGTCACTCAAGAAGTCAGCTGCTTCTTCTACTACTCCGCCACCACCACCTCCGCCCAGATCTCCTACTTCTTTGAACGCCGTTGCTCGAGCTCCTCTCACGTCGGTCAGCTCGTTACTGTACGGCGCTAGTGATTCGCGTAAAGACGTCAGCTTGGTAGCGAGCAAGAAGATGAAGCAGCTGCAGTGGGAGAAGGTTTCCAAGGCGCAGTTGTCAAAAACTGTTTGGAGTCAAAACGACGTCGATGAGACCCAGCTAGTGAGCAAGATGAAAGCGGTCAATTTGTGGGACGAAATGGAGGATGAATTCAAAGCGAAAGAGATCATCTATGATGCCGTCAGTGAGTGGTATCTGAGAATTTCAACGAGCGGGACAGAATAGCTAATCATGGCGTAGAAAAACGGAAAGAGACCGAGTTGCAAAGCGTTCTTGCCCCAGATCACCGCAAGCGAATTGGCATGTATCATTTGCGTTGTATAACGGTCGCAATGCTGACATATATGACAGAGATCCTAATGGCTGGATCCACTGCCAAAAGCTTCAAGGACCCCGAAAGGTTATCTGAAGCCATTGCAAATTTCAGCAGCGAGTTGTGTACCGAAACGTTCCTACACGAGTTGCAAGGTGTACTGCCCAACGATGATGATGTGAGTTGCGTGAGACTACAATGTCCAACGGCATCCACTGACTTAATCTCAGAGAGGCAAACTCCTTACACACTCTGCGGATACGCCTGCGGAGTTGGAGTTGCTTCACCCTGCTGATCGATTGATGGTCCGACTCATTCAGCTGCCCCATCTGAACGATAGGGTTAAAGGCATGCTGTTTGAGGTTCGCTTTGCTCAGAATACGGAGCTTCTAGCCCAGGTGAGCCGGACTCCGCTCGCGGGAGAATCTCTCGCTGACAGTCCAACAGAGTCTTGACACGTTGACGGCCGCATGTGACTCCTTGCGCAACGCCGAGCTTTTCCGGGAACTCCTCACGGTTATCCTGACAATGGGTAATTATTTGAACGGTACCAACTTTGCGGGTGGTGCATTCGGCTTCAAAATTGCTAGTATCAACCGGGTTTGTATTTTCGTGGCCAACGTGTGCAGACGAGCGCTAATTAACTCTTCTTGTAGCTTGTCGATACCAAGTCTTCCGGTGGTCAAAATCTGCTTCACTTTTTGGAACGGACGGTAACTCAGCATTTCCCACACTTGGATGGTTTCTTAGATGAACTCGCCAAACCCTCTGAGGCCTCCAGAGGTGAGTGTTGCTTTCATACCAGCAACAATATTGTCAACTGATCCGTCATCGCAGTGAATTTCAGCGACATGCAGTCGACTTCGAGAACGATGCTCGATGAAATCCGCAAAATCCGCGATTCACTTCGAACCAACTTTGAGGAGGGAATCGATGGATACACCAAAAAGATGTTCCGATTCTCTTCTGCCGCAGAATATAAGCTGCAGGCGATTCGGGACGGTATCATCGCCGCAGACAAGAAGCTGCGAGACGTTGAGACATATTATGGGGAAGGTGAAGAGACCGGTCGACCTATGCCGAGTCAAGACTTTTTTGGCATCTTCAGAACATTCACCTCGTCGTACCGAGTGAGTCTGTCCTATCCCGCACCCAATTAAAGCAAAGGTCTGATGATCTCCGAATCCAGTTCTGTCGCTCCCAAAATCGCGCCCGCGCAGACGAGGCTGCTGCTAGAGAACGGCGTGCTGCTGCCAAAGCTGCGTTGACGCCTCAGACCACCGGAATGTCGACCGCATCTCGCGACCTGATCGACGGTACAATGCAGAGACTGAAGATCGAAGGTACTCCTCGAGTCAAGCGAGAGCGACGCGCACATATGCCGCCGCTGAGCCCGCTTCCTCAGTCGAGCGATTTTACAGACTTCATGATTCCGCCTACGGGAGACAGCGAGGGATTCGATTTTGGGTCATTAGCCCAGAAGTTCCTCATGGACGAAAATTTCTTCCCGGGTCCCGGTTCTGGTCAAAGTCCTACGCTCGATATCGGCTTGCTTAGTCCCAACGCCACGGGAGGCATACCTCTTTCTCCAGAATCACCGAGCCCCAATCCCGCTGGGGTGGGAGGACCAAATGGAATGACGATGCTTATGCCAGCCCAATCGGTCTCGATACCGACCAGTCCATCCCCCATGTCTTTGCCAAAAGTGGACGAGCAGGCCGAAGAGGACCAATTTGCTGATGAGTGAAGGGCGTGTAGTTAATTGTCAAGTGCCAGTCATTGATCACTTATTGGCAAGGATCTTGTATATATAGTGTATCTCGTTGTAAGGGGTGCACACATACGGCTTTATAGTCTACGATACCTATCATTATGCTTGGGCAGCATCTTTAACAATAACAATGCATTGCACATAGTCTATCCAATGGGATTTCCCCAAGTATTGCAACCGTTCATAAAGGCCTACTCTCGCCCTATCTGTGTCACCCTCTACGGTACCTAGCATAAGGTTATCGAACCTAATAAGTGAGGTTCAAAGACGGCCTTTCTCCCTGATATATCCATTCCCCGCCGTTATAGCCTTTGAGACCAGGCCAGGTCTTGACAGGATCATTGCCGCCGAGGGCACCTGTGCCGGAGGACCCTTTGTAAAAGCCGAGAACCTTGAGGACCTCTGGGGGCATCTTCATGTATTCTTCTGGCTGACATGACAGTGTGGTGTTCTCCCCCGCGCGGAAGTTGTCGCTCTGCTCGTCGAGGAACGGTAGACATCCGCACAATCAGTAAGTAGGTATATCATGTCTCGAAACATGAGCGTAGGGAAACGTACGGTGGCAAACAGACCGTATATGATTCGCATGGCGTCGGGATCAGTCGGCTCACAAGTGTTGGCGCCCTGTGCAAAGATATGGTCATGTCAGCGTAGGTGCATAGCACATGCTTCCAAGAGCAGCCTCAATGCCAATCAAGGCTGGGGACTCACCGCACCGTGGAAGATGTTGCCGAGCCAAATACCAAGGGAACCTAGCAAGTCAGCCTGTTAGCACGATTCATTTGCTTGCACATGGCAAGAGATACCTTTCTTCATGGACACTGCAACGGCATCCTCTGGCTTGGGAGATCGGTCTTGGGGCCACAGGTGAGAGCCTGCACATATGTTAGTTGACCAGCTGGGACTTTGACTCGGTGCTGTAGCTTACCGGGAATGACCTTTGTGCCGCCGTTTTGCGGCGTGACATCGACTCCAGCGATGAAGCTCGACACTGCATAATCGAATGCAATATCAGTAACTAGTATCAGCCGACAGGGCATAAGGTTGTCAAGTGAGACGAAGAAACGTACCCATTGTAGCGGGGCTATCAGGACCAGTCCGCTGGACCATCGAGGAATTCGAATCGCTGTATGCACATGGCGCATCAGCGATGCCTGCAACGGTCCATTTCACACTCTTACTCACCGGTGCAGGACTTGATTGCCCGCACCGGGCTGTACTTTGTATGCGATCGAGGTATGTAACCAATCTGGCAACAAGTGATGTGTCAGTTCGCAGAGTCGTAAAAGTAACGCGCCAATACCGAACTCACAGCTGCCCTTTCGCACTTCCTTCGTCTCGCCGTACCACTGTGATACAATAGAGAGTCAGAGCAAGCTGGCAAGACATTGCCTTTTATAACTCACTTCCCACGTCTCTGCGGCGGGCAACTGTCAGTATGACGCTCCACTTTAGCTAATGGCGACCGTGGCGCTCACCTGGAGACAGGAACTCCGCCATGACTGCAAAGCACTCTGTCAGTCTCGATGTACTCCGGAACAAACTGCCCATATACACTCACCTTGGTGCCAGACCTTTCTCTGGAGCCTGCGCTGTATGTCAGTGAGATGTTCATACGAAGGCACGACCCCGCGACATACATCTTACAGGTGTCTTCTGGGACTGCACCGATCAAGTCGTAGAAGACAGTGGTGTTGGATGCTCTGAAACCCTTGAACTTGTCATCAGGCTTGAACGAAGCGGCCTTTTCGAAATGAGGTTCGGCTTTGGCATTGAGAGCGTCGATCTCTGCTTCAGTAGCCTGAGAGCAGAGGCTTCATCAGTATCTCGTCTACTTGTAGGACGCAGTAGAGTGAAGAGTAATATAACTGACATAGTCTGAAAGCACAATGACTCCATCTCGATGGAGGATTTGGAGGATCTCTTCGATAGGTGCGGTGGCCGGTACGGTCTGCACGGAAGCTTGAACCATGATGAAGTCTTACGTTGATGAGAGATTGGTTCCACCTCTGCACTTTGCTATCGTTTGCTTGTCCGTGTTATAGCAGTGACCGACCGCGGAGGAATTCCCGCCCCGCGCATGTCTTTCGGGTTGACACGGCTAAACCCTCGTAAAGATAGGCCGAAGCTTCTGCTTCAATCTGTTCACAGTCCAGTGCCAAGCAGCCGCAAAGCCGGAAGGACGATAAGCGCAGGTTAAGTAGGTCAAATGATAAGGACTAGAGGCAGCGTGGCGCTCATGACTACCCTAGGGGAATCCCCTCGGACACGCAAAGCTGTAGGTTATTGGAAATAAGCGTAATTAATTCGTGCGTACAATCCTCGAACGCTCTTGGCGCACACGGCGTACAGTCCGGAGTGGAAATATTCCCGAAATTCATCGGACACGACCGATGTTTCATTTAGATTGCACGCATTTGCGCCGCGTCGTTGACGACCCCAGGCTCTTAGCGACGCTTGTGTTCGAAGCGCCGCTAACGCTAGCAGCGACAAGCTAGAATGCCGTGATTCTAGACTACTCGCTCCGTTGCGAGACCGATACGAGCGCAGTAGGAGAGCGGAGTAGGAGGGTGTGAACCGGTAAAGACCAGACTTGGCGGTCCTTATCTGCTCTGAAGGGCGCGATAGCGATGTGCAGGAGGCACTATGAATCATTTATAATAAGCCCTCCTATTCGCTCTCTTCCACCCGTCTTCCATCATCCGTTTGTCGTGTATTGAACAACTCATCCACTACTGACCACCCTGAGTCTCTTCGACCCTGTACAGACATCATCCATCATGTCTAACGACGACAAGCACGCTCATGCCGTGATTTCGGATTACACTGTCTCTGGCGAACAGACCGAAGTAGAGGTCATCCCCATCCCAGAGCCCAAGAACAAGTGGCATAAGATCTACCGCAGTTCCTTCTTCCAGATATGTGTCGTTTCCGCTCTGGCTTTCTGCGGTCCCGCTATGGCCGATGCCATCTCCGGTCTGGGAGGTGGCGGTCAAGCTACTCCGTATACCGTTAGTGAGTGTGATTGTCATCCACGTTGCACCTTATAGACGCTGACAGGGCGCTATTCGACTTCCAGGTGCCGCTCAAGCCGCTTCTTACTCTGCCACGGCTGCCATCTCCCTCTTCGGCGGCCCTCTCGCTTCTCGTATGGGTATCCGACCCATGCTTATCGTCGGTGCTTCCACGTTTGCCATCAACGGGTCTGCCTATTACGTCAATTCGAAATATGGCACCCAATGGTATCTCATCTTCGGTCGATTCATCTACGGTGCCGGTTTTGGTTTCTGGTATGTCGCCGAAGCGGCTATCATCTTGAGTTACCCTGAAGAGGGCCGAAGAGGACAGTGAGTACTTATGCTGTTCAGCCATCGCTTGACAAACCAACCCGAACTCGGGTTGACATATTGGTTTTCTCAGCTACCTAGCCATCTGGGTCGCCGCCCGTAATCTCGGTCAGCTCGTTGGTGGCTCTATCTCTCTTGCCAGAAAGTGAGTGATTCTCAGTCCTAGCTAGGTGCGGACTTATTAGTCGTACGATCATTGCTGACGAGCTTGGGCTGCAGCGCGAAGAACGCAGCTGCCGGAGCTATAGCCACGTCCACCTTCCTCATTTTCATCGGCATCGAGTGTATCGGTTTCCCAGTCAGTTTCTTGATCGCTCCACCAGAGAAAGTCCGTCGGTCCGACGGAGTACCAATCATCTTGGCAGCCAAGAAGCCCATTCGGGAGGAGATGAAAGATCTGTGGACAGCGGTCTGCCACAGAAGAATGCTGCTCTTCATGCCCATCGCTTTTTACTCTTACTTCCTTGGAGGAGTGATGTCGACCTACTTGTCCAACTACTTTTCCGTCAGGGCGAGGGCCTTGTCTTCGTTCATCGTGCCTGCGTCAATTGTCGTGTGAGTGTGAGCTTTTAGAGCCTTTCCTCCTGTTGGTTTACCCCGAATTCTAGTGGAGCACGCGCTGATATCAAAGTGTGACAGCTTCACCTTTGCTTACGGTAAATTTATCCTCGACAACAAGCGCTGGAATCAGAGGCAGCGCGGCCACATCGGTCTTTGGGTCTTCATGATTCCCTCCATCGCTTCTTTCGCTTGGTGCTGTTACAACCAGGCCAGATTCAACACAATGAGTTCCAAACCAAAATACGATTGGTCTACCGCTGGATGGGCTGTGGCCTACCTGCCTTTGCTCATACAGCAGATCTGCGCCTACTTGTGTCAATCTGTGAGTGGGCGTCGGCAACGGCATCCATAGCTTGATTGCAATAACTCACCGTCACTGCTTATACAGTACATCTATTGGCTCATCTCTTGCTTCGTCATCGATGTCCAAGGCAATGCTCGTAATGGTGGTATTTTCCGTTGCGTCGAAGCAGTTGGTCAAGCCGTTTCTTACGGTATCAACTCGAAAGTCAGCAACGGTATGATTCCTCTGTGAGTATGACTAAATTGGACAAGGCCTTGCAACGATGCTGATGTATATCTGGCTTGATCCAGCGGCATCAACTTTGCGCTCTGCATACTCTGCATTCCGCCTACCATAATGGTCGTCCTCGGCGTTCCTCTCTACCGTCAAGATTCCAAAGAGAAGCCAGTGGAAGTAGAGGACTATGGCAAAGACGCCGATGCATAATCGCACAACGCAGGAGCCGGCTGCATGGATCCTGGCTGAGAAGCAGGAGTTTGGAAGGATTCATTCATAGTATAGTTATAAAAAGACGTGTTTCCACTTTGCTGTTTTATCCTTTGTTACGTTGTGTTTCAATAACGAGATTTGCGATAGTTGTATGATGTTACGCTTGGCGAAGAAAGAGATGCATGCAGCTTCGAAGCAGTGTAATTGGCGCATAATGCATGTGCTTCTTAGGGATTGCGGGTTGTTGCGTAAACAGACCATGCACACTCTGGTGTTTCACTGACAATGACAACGGGACA
The DNA here is from genome assembly GCA_026538315.1 of Cryptococcus sp. GC_Crypt_6. NCBI lineage: Eukaryota > Fungi > Basidiomycota > Tremellomycetes > Tremellales > Cryptococcaceae > Cryptococcus > Cryptococcus sp. GC_Crypt_6. The sequence continues at coordinate 30,725 of JALPBY010000116.1, forward strand.
AAAGTCGCGTCTCCGAGTTTCAGCCATGACACGCGGTGTAATCCTATACTCAATCCCTCATTATGCGCATCCACTTGTCGGGATATGCATCGCATTCTGTGTCAAGCGAGGGTCCAGCTCGACTACTTTTTGAGAGAGACGTCATCAAAAGGACTATTTCAATTCAGTACCCAGTATTCTCGTATAGGCTGGGCCGGAATGCATGCCAAGTACCAATATCCCAGGCTTGGCGTCTTGGACAGAGATGAAACCACCCTTCACCCTGCTAGTTGATGACTAACAAGAGATCGGAGTAACAAGCCAAGAGCACAAATAACAGCGAATGTGAACTTGACTGCATTGGACATAAAGACGATACATAACTTCGCCTGCTTGACCAAACGGGGCTGAAGGTTGATCCCATCATTCACCCAACGATACACACATCATACACGGTGAGCACAAGCCTGATACTGACATTGACATCCTATAACACACCCTCGACCTCCGTGTTTCATGAGCCATTTCCCACCTTTCATCCTTTGTTCCCTTTCTGTTCATTTCGCTCTTGCTCTTTCCATCAATCAGCTGTTGCTACCGGGGCCATTCTGCTCCAAAACCCCCCTTTGCCATCACCTCTTCACTAACCATAACCCACGTTTCTATTGCGAGTACCGGATAGTTCTCACTGACAAGGTGTAATTTCAATCCCTCATCTCATCGTCTCTCCTTCGACTCTGCACGATTCTTACATAGCAAGCCGGCACCCACACTCATTTAACAGACATCAGCACTCCTAGTGAGCTCACTCGTTTCGTTTTTAACATCATCACTCAACCTCACGAGACATCGCCCTGACCATCTCCCCTGTTCGCTTAACAAAACAAGGTCAATCAACTGTACACATCCCTTGATCCTCACCGACCTTTCCCATCGCTATTTCCCATCTCTCCACTACATATACGACGACACATCTTCAACACCACTCCGTTGAATAGGAACGACCTTGCAGAACGAGCAACATGCGCACTTCAACCATTTCCCTCCTTGCTGCTCTCCTTCCACTCCTAGCGACAGTCAACACACACGCTCATGCTACGACACCCCCGCACCTTCGTCATCGACGTCTAGCCAACTCTGTTCGGCATCTCAAGACTGAAGACGCTATCCCTCGGGCGTTGGAAGCACCTCGAGAGAACACAGGTCATTCAGAAGCCAAGCGACTGATCAAGAAGAGCGTAAAGAAGAGGAACTCAGAATGCCGGCCCCGTCAAGACACATCGGCAGTCGTGACGAGCGTCGTGACTTCCGCTACTGCTTACAGCACGGTTGCAGCGTCCATTACCGACAGTTGGTCGGACAGTTCAGCAATTACTGATTATGCCTCAACTGCGAACGCTATTGAGGCTTATGCTAAGGTGAGTTTGATAACAACTGATGACGCAGTTCGAAGCCGCTGATACCTTGCGCCAGTCGACTGGAACCGGCAAGTCGGCTGACTCGACATGGTCATCGCCAGCTGCCACGCAAGTTACTACATCATCCGGAAGCTGGAGCGCAACCGCCACGACAACCTCCACCTCTGGATCCGGCGTGTCCGTTTCGATCGGCGGCCTCCTATCCATCACGGACAGGTGAGTAAACCCTTTGCAGGAAGAGCTAACATGGTGCAGTACCTGCGGTTCTTGTGGTTCGGACGACGACAACCCCAACGGTACCGAAGACTGGCTAAACTGCGGCTTGACTGGCTCAGGCTGGACGCCTCCTCAAGTCTCTCCCAGTGATCTTATCTCGGCGGAACTCTCGGCCGACGGAGTCTTTTCCCCCTGCGCCGACTACGTCGATCAGTTCAACCAATATGCTGAGCAGTATGGCCGTGAGTGAGGATTATGATAGTCTCAATAGATGCCATACTGAAATGGTCAATCAAAGTGACCGGAATCATGCTCGCTTCGTTTGCCATGCAGGAATCCACCTGTAATCCGTCTGCTACCGGGGGCAACGGTGAAGCAGGCTTGATGCAACTTGCTTCGGAAAATTGTGGCGGCGCTCCGAATGGAAAGTGAGTCACGACAAAATATCTCATGCTGAGATCTCGCAGCTGCTACGATGTCGACTTCAACATTCAACGAGCTGCAGAGGTATGTATACACAAGACACCTTCTGTAGGGTGCTTCGCTCATCCAGCTTTGTGGCAGCTGTTTTCGAATCTTATTAGTAGCAACAACGGCAACGTTCTTCTGGTAAGCCTCTAATGCAAGAGTCTCCGGCTGACCCGGCAGGCGATCGGCAGTTACAATGGGTGGTTCAAGGGTATGACCCAATCCGACGCTACTTCCGCGTCCGTTTGCACAGCTCAGGTACGTCGATAGATGGTCGATTGGTGTCGGTCCTGACCGAGAATTTTAGCAAAATCTAGACTATTTACACCAGTGGAGCAATGGCTGGATCCAAGGCAAGGATGGGACCCAGTTGGGGACGTACTGTGAGTGATTTGGTGTTGTACAGCAACAGTATGTTGACAATGAGGCGGCAGTCAACCTCAAAAACTGTTAAAATCGGTCAAAAGACTCTGAGAGTCTTTGTTCGGAGGGTATGGTTTTGGTATATTTTCTGCGCGACCAGGCTTGATGTCTGGTCCTTCTTAGGCAGCCTTCGTGGCTCAGTCGTTCATTCACGTAAATCCGATGTACCCTACTTGATCAAATATCATTGAGTTCGAACGACATTTGTCAGTATTCAACGCCTGACGTTGAAAGCGCGAGTGTGTTGGGTTGGGGTGTATCATCACACAATGCGCCACCTTCGTGTTACGCTGACACGACAAGTTCTCGGGTTGCGACGGGCAGACGTGAAGTGGGCTATACTCATCGTTCAACGGCAGGTGTATATGTCCTCGTCAGCCAACAGTCGTTCCAGCTATGGGCAGAGCTATAAAGTCGATGGGACTATTTTGAATGATACAGTGCAGGTCACTGAGGTCAACGTGTCCAGTAAAGATGCAATGCATTGTCCTTTTGTAGTATATGATAGCCATGCAGTACAACAATGGTGTTCAATCTGTATATCGATCCTTGACTGGGTCCCAGTCCCGTTCCCAGACAGCTTTCCGGGGCCATCTCATCTCGAACCATTCGTTCATTATGTCCTTGACCTCATCGTAATCTTGTTCAATATCGTCGTTTAGTCCCAAAATGGACACGCGCTGATTGTCTTGTATCATCTTGAACACTCGATGCGCGTGTTCTGCCGATTTGAGCATGTGGAAGTGTGAGACAGATTTGGCTACAGCTCATGTTAGCGAAATGAAGCAGTCAACGCGAAGAAGCCAGCGGACTCACCTGAGAGATACTGATAGCGCGACAACAACTTCATGGAGTATTCGCGGAGATCCACCACCTCCCCGGGAAGCGCTGTGGTCGACATGACACTTTCTAGCGAGAAATCGGCCTCCTGCCATGTAGAGGTAAGAGGCAAGTGCGGTGGCGGGAGGTATTTAGGCAAACGGTGTCCGCTTTGCAATGCCGGGCAAGTGTAGGTTGTCCCCTTGGCCGGAAAGAATGCCGAGAGTCCCAACGGTCCAGACGCGGTCACCAACGCCATGAGCACTGGACAGGTGAGTAAGCAGTGACCGGGTTTATGACAGAATAGTGACTCACTGCAGTCTCCGCATTCTGGGTACTGGAAGGTCAACCGCTTGAACATATCGGCGGAAGAGACGTTTTCCTCTCGGGTCCAAAAAGCACCGAAACAGCGATCAAGATCCAGAAGACACCTGGCGATACTGTCAGTAGGCTTATCAACGATTTTCACCTACTTGTTGTTGGTAGATGGGTCGGTACCGGATTTCAAGATCGGAGGCATGTGTCCGTCCATCGAAGCTGCCTCATGATCAGCGCCCAGTTCGACGGATGAGTAGCTGGACTCACACCACTGGAATTCCGTTGCTTTCGGCGCTTCCCATCCGGCTTGCTCGAGAACACTGTTCATTCGCCCCGGTTCCAAAGTCCACCGCTCGCCGCGGTGCACCTCGATTTTGACAACATCGTCATCACCTTCGCCTAGGCCAAACATGTCGCGCAATTCGCGACGTGCGGCGTGGGTCCATTGGTCGTTTGGGTCGTTTGGGTCAAGTGTGCCCATGTTGGCAACGACGAAGGTCCAAAGAAGAGCCTCCCTCCATCGCTCAACCTACACAAGTCAGCGATCGGACATTGGATACACAGGACCCCGCTCACTCTCAGGGACGTCAATAACCACTGCATCTGAATGTCACCCTCGCCCAAGTTCATCTCCCTAAAACGCCGCTGGCTGCTTTCCGCCAATGCTTCCTTAAACATCAAGCTGGCCTCGTGGTGAAGTCCTCGCGTGATCACTTTTGGGACATGAGCAAAGTATGGTCGCAATCGCCGCGGAAACCTCTTTGATAATAGATAGTTGGCATGGTATAAACCTCCGACTTCGCCGGCATCATTGAAGCGGCTTTTATCCAGCAGTGGTCGGACTTGTTGATAATACTAGTGATATAGTTAGACAATGTGTGGAGTCGCTCAAAATTCGACTCACGCCATGATCAAATCGTATCACCGAACCATATAGGGGCGAGTGAAAGTCGGATACCTGCAGAAATCAGTCAGCAGCTACCAAGAGTGAGAATGCTCATACTCACTGCATGGGGTCGCAGCAGAAAGAAATCGTCATTCAAGGAAAGGGTGACATCGGCCTACGACTAGGTCAGTTTTGATAATGGTCAGTTTTAACAATGAGCAGTCGCCTCACCAAGCCTGGCAACCACCCTACTCGACTCTCGATCGCCATCGAATTGAAAGACGGTAGAGCCTTCTTTCGCCACTCGCGCTCCTTCCATTCATGCTCGCCGAGTTCCAGTGTCACAGCATCCCGGTCGATCGTCGGCAGGTGAAAGATTTCTGAATGCGTAGCATACTTCAGACTTGGATACTTTGCTTCAGCTTTGTGAAGTTGCGCGCGATTCTTCAGATACTTGTCCGCCGAGAATGGATGATACGGATGGGACGGGTTCGAGGTATCCCGCCGGGAGAACTCTAGCCAGGTGGGCGTTTGAGCGACACGCCAGGCGCGTGCGAGGTGACCTGCTAGATCCGGGGAGACGGAGGGTACTTCTCGCTCCGTTACATTGAGGTCCACCGCCGCTCGTACAGAATGTGGCCCACCCACACTCTCACGGACCCATTCGTGCCTCTTGTATTCAGCCTTTCGCACTGAGGCTTCCAAAGATGGGATGATAGCAGGAGGAAGGAGGGACAAGTCGGTCGTCACATCGAATGGGAAGTCTGCTAAGATCAAATGGAACGACCGCAGATGGCCGGGAAGCGCGTCCAAGACCGAACGCATCGAGTGAACCAATTCATTTTGCTCGCTGAAATGTGTCCACAGTCAGCGCCTACAAGGAGAAAGGTAAACAAAGGCCCTCACCGGAAATGATGCTCTGGTGAATACACGCCAGCCTCGGTGCGCCATTCTATCATACTATTCCGCCATCTCTCGTCGGTGCCATTCACCCAAAGCCACGTCGCATCCAAAGCCTCCTCCTCGCCCATCTCGCCGTTTCCGCACAGGGTTTCTCCGTCAGCGAACCACTGTTCCATGCACCGAGGGGGAAGAAATCTGGTGGGCCGTAACCGAGGGAAAGGAGCATCTGGTGGCGGAAGGGGGGATAAAGGACGCCATCTAGGATCAACAGAATCAAGGTGGTCATCGCCTTGACGAAGTGGAGGGGGAGGGAAAGAGGTGGATAGATGGTGGTCTGATGCCTTGATGCTTGGTCTTGAGCCAACGAGCCGAGGTATGGGCAAAGGCATCAGAAAGAGGTGAATCATCCATAATGCCGACGCCCAAAGTGAGAGATATGCGATGACCCGAGGTGTGAGGAAAGGTCGTATGTGACGAAACAAGACAGACCGACTCGATGCCATCTTTCCACGAGTTGAAGACCCCGCATAAGTCCCTACATAATTGAAGGACCTTGCAGACTCCGGGGGACGAGTTCTGGACGGGGACAAGGATCGCTCGCGGTTGTTTGGATTATGATATACAGGAGAAGCCGGACTGAGCGAGCTTGTATATGTGTCGGACGTACGTCGGCTGCCGGGAGGAAGCATGCTTGGTATCATGGTCGGGGGAGAAGTGATGTGCGATGGCTATGTACAGACGAAGGGGCCGAACGATAGGTCTTTTATCGCAAGTCGTAAGTAGACATAAAAAGCGCTATAGTCGACATGTGTCTGCTATGTTCGGTCGCGTGCGTGCTGCGTCTCCGTATTCATGCATGGGCTACCTGCGCAGCTCAATCAGCTGCGAGCTACGCCTGGGAGGAGTTGAATTGGTAGATGAAACAAGGACATGGACCATAAACACCCACTGATCACTATGGCGTTGAAGTGGATGGTCGCTAATTACGCGCGTCACACGACTGGCTTGCACTCCTGGACTTTTTCTGAAACACCCACATGTCAGTGATCAAGGAAACCCGCAGTAAGAGCAGTGTACAGCAATTGTACGCAGCATAGGGCCAAGCTAGTACAAAGGATGTAGTGGTGATGAGGAGGAGGAGGATGGGGACGGAGAGGGACCCTTACATTTTAGCGTGTATTGAATCGTGTAGTGTCGTCTGTCGCAAGCGAGCTGCGTGTCTTGAAGCAGTCGTCCTACCAATACCAGATAGATTGATGAGATAGTATGGTGCAAAGTATCTTTTGTGAAAGACAGCAACTTGATCGTTGTGTACACTGTTATTGCATGCAACGCGACACTTTGTTGAAACCATCTGTATAGTGTGCATTCAACCAATGCCGTACACACTCACAATAGATCTCTCGATCAAGCTACAGTGGAAAAGGCTATTTTGGGAAGCGAGCATAACGGATGGCTGACTCGTCGGATGGACTCATCTCACATTCCGTTGCAATACATCCCCGTATAATTCATTATATCACAGCGATGTTCGTACTGTATGATACAATGGTTCGCATGTCCCCTCGCAGTGCCCAGAAAGTTCATGCTATAATATCACACATTTACCATCCTTCATTCCCATCTCTTTCAGTCGACTGCCTGCACTGCTTACACCACCTCCGCCGCTGCCTCCTCCTCCCCCTCCACCACCACCTTTAGGTCGGCTCCCAACTGCTACTCTCGCTGCCTCGTATATAGCTTCTTGCACCCCCCGATTGTGTTTTGCGGAACATTCTGAGCTCTTGATCAGCTGTTTGCAAATCAGCATTTTGCTGTGGGACTCACCGAGATATCGACTTGCACGGATAGCTCTGGCGACCGAAAGTCCTTCTTCATAGGTCACGGGTTGCATGGAGCGTCGAGACAGCTTCTCTTTGACTGCAGGGTCCTCTCTTAAATCACATTTGAGTGCTGAGCACATCTTATCAGCGACAAAATCGACGAAGCAGAACGGTTCATAAACTCGCCAATGAGGATCACCTTGACACCAGGGCAAAACTCGTTCACTTCGTGTATCCACTTTGGGTGAATGTAAGTCAGCGTAAGATGAGAGGAGCGACCGAAGCAAACAAGTACCTTTGATTCTGTATTCTCCAGAGAGACTGGTGAGTCAACCTGGGACACCGAGTTCAGCCAGATCCCTTGCAGCTGCTTAAGAGTGACACTCACCGAAAAGCATATCATGACCACATGGGTATCGGCGTAGGATAAGGAGCGTAACCTGTCGAAGTCTTCCTGTCCTGTGTGATGTGAAACGGGTCAGGTACGGATGACCATCGAGGTGCTGCAGGGGCCTCACCAGCTGTATCCCAAAGACTGAGCTCGACCGTCTGCTCGTCAATCTGCATCATCTCGACATAGTTCTCGAATACTAGCATGAGACATTGTTAGCGGAGTATCCAAGCTTCCTTGAGATTATCATGCACCTGTTGGCTCGCTACAGCAAGCGAAGGAATCAGCATATCGTCTGACGACGGAAAGAACATACTCACTAAGAGGTTGGGAAATATCCTGCGAACACAAGGCAGGCATCATGTCAATTCTCTGGCAGCAGCCGATGCGCCGCCATCGCCCACGTACCTTTCGTGAACACAGTAAGCAACGACGTCTGGGATGTGCATGTCAACCATTTGCCCAGATAGGAAAGAGGAAACAACCCACCTTTCCGCATGCACCATCTCCTAGAACGACCAGCTTTCGCGGCAACTGAACCTTGCAACATCAGTATTTTCGGGTAGAACAAGCATGAGCGAGTCTCACGGGCTTCCCGACCATTCTTGCAGTGCTCAAGACGTGGTCCAGTATTATTTGGTCCGATTTTAGAAAGGAACCGGCTGTTCTTGAGCACCGTTTCCGTGTCCGATGCTTCTGCCAATGTAGCGTCCAGCAGCCTTACCGTTGCGCTTCAGGGAACTTGCAATCGGCCGTCAGTGCACTCGGAAGTTGACGGTTTTGAGGAAGGAGAATGTCCCGCTGTGGTGTGAAGATGTCGGCTAGTTGTTACTTTGTTATCTATGTGCGTGAACGTATGTTGTTGACTTGGTTTCGTGAGAGGGGACAGAAGCGCATTAGAGCTGCCCGTGTCGAACAAAGCTTGCTGTAGAGCTGTCTGGCGGAGTGTACTGGATTATATGAATATGTTTGACACAGAGACTGCTCTGAAGAGCGAAATGTATAGATGGTTTTGTTTACCTGATTTCGATAACAACGGGAGCATAAATGGCAGTATCACACCAACGTTAAACCACGCAAAATGCATATCTCTCCTTGGTTACTGTTCCTTTCATCGCCGCTCCCTGGTACCACATCAAGACACATTGACCACCCGTCACAACGTAACACCGATACAATGTCGCAATCCAAACCAACATACGTTTCCTCATCCGGTACTATCGGCTCCCAACCTATCATGTCCAGACTGTCATCGCAAGCGTCCGACTACGCTACCATGGCCTACCTCTTCTTTGAGACACTTGTCAGCGTAAGTTGTCCCGCTTGTGTCCCGTCCACTCGCTTATACTAGTCCAGCCCATCGTCAATCCCGCCTCATGGACCAATCCATCGGCACCGGCTGCCGCCCCGCGAAGAAGTACCGGCCAAACGGGCAGATCGAACGGGGACGGTTCTAGCAACCCGAGAGGCGGCGGCGGTGGCGGAGGCGCTTCTGGTGGAGCCGACGGCGGCAATAATGGTGGGGGATGGCGAGGCAATAGCGCGGGAGGATTCATGAGTATGAGTGATCTTCAAGGAGGAGGAAGTGAGTAACATCGCTTTTCATAGAGGTTGGCATGCTGACCTATCAATAGCGGTGGACGGCTGCAGAGCGACTTGCGGATAGCCCATTCCGTCATCCACTTCCTGTATTCACCCTCTGTCTCCCTTCTGTTCACCCGTGTTTGTAATCGAGTAACGTCTTTTAGCAAGTTCACATGTAAAAGTATGCCTGCATCGAGTCATGGCAACCGGCGCACACGACGTGGTATATTTTCTACAAAACACTACTCCTCAGTGGTCAATGAGTATACGAAAACATATATATCTAAGCAGTTGGTAGAATGCTCTGCATTCGCAGACAGAAAGCATGAAATGTGCAGCCCTCAGGCCCACGAGATAACCTTTCATCCCCAGATCTTGATGCGGCGTTTGCCAACCGCCGACGAAACCGCATCGGCCGCTGTGATAGTCACACCACCCTCAGAGCTTGCGGGGTCGGGAACAGACGAGCTTGAAGGAATGGTCGTTGCAGAAGAAGTGACATATGAGCTGGTCATGGATGACATGGCAGTAGAAACCGAAAGCATCGACGTCGTGACTGATGCCGAAACCGCAGCGTCAGTAGAAGCAGTGGTGACAACAGCGATCAAAGCGGTCGGTGTAACGGTGCTATTGACGCTCGCCGTGTTGATGTTAAAAGTCGCCACGGTCTCGCTTGCAGAACTGTAAGTCGCATTCGTGGCAACGACGGATGAGGAGACTGTCGAAGTGATACTGTGATTCAGAAAGCAAAATTATAGTGAGACGCATGTTTGTGTTATGTGACACTAAACTCACGCGTCACTTGCAGATGAGCTGGTTGAGGAGACCACGTCATCGTCATCTTCGCAATCATCTTCGTCGTCGGCAGCGGCGGCTAACGTTGCCGTGGGCGAAGCACTCGATGTGCTCGAGGCATTGGACACGGACGCAGATGCGCTTCCAATATCAGCGCCATCATCGTCATCGTCACAGTCGTCCTGAACAGGTAATCAGCCCCAAATCAAAGGTGAAAGCCGTGCACTTACATCATCATCATCATAATCATCATCCTCATCGTTGTCATCATCTTCATCACTATCATCGCAGTCCTCATCGTCATCGGTAGTAGACGTGGTGGAAGACGCAGCGGAAGCTGTGTCGGTGGCAGATGCAACAGACAAGGTGATCGTGCCGGACCCCGCTCCCTGACTTGCGACACCCGAAGTCTCAGTGTCAGCTGCGTCAACACCAGTGGCCTCTGTCGCGCTGGACGTCGGCACTGCGGCGACATTGGTTGCCGCGGCTGTGGACGAAGCGGTACTTCCGATTGTGGTGGTTTCGGTAAGTGTCACAGTCGCATAGACGGTGGCGGCCTGTTCACGACGATCAGCACGTAATCTGATTGCTGGAGAAAGGAAAGCGCTTACTTCGCTGCAACTGCTCGCAGAACCGGTCTCTGCGGCTGCGATGGCAGTCTCACCATCATACGAGGAGGATGCGGAGGTAGCAGCAGCTGCGATAGTGTAGAAGCCAGTCGAAGCACTATTCGTCGTTTTAGTGCTTGCAAGGGACGCAGAGGTAGTCGCTTCGCTATCGTCTCCCGGGTCGTCATCCTCGTCACAATCTTCGTCGCCGGCATCGCTTGTCGACGCCGAGGTGGCCGCACTGGTGGCGCTGGCAGGGGTAATGTAAGAGGTGGTCGCGCTCGATGAATCGGTCGAGATCACAGAGGACGAATTGGAGGTGGCGACATCGGTCGCGTTGACCGCTTGAGAAGCGGTTGTATTTTCATCATCATCGTCGCACTCGTCGTCATCCGTTGTGACTGAGGCTGTGCTATTGCCGACATTTGTGCCGTTGCTGGCCAAGATCGTGGTGTTGACATTACGATTCGCTAGCAGCTCGCGAGCAAATGTCGCGGGAACTGCGTGGAGGTTGCGTTGACGCAGATGCGGATGTTCATGTGCGATGACAGTGTTTGCAAGGGCTACAAAAGCCGCAAAGGCAGTGGCTGAGATGCAAAGTCTCATGATCGGTAAGTCGTCTTTGTAAGTAAGGCAGGTGGGATGTATGTATCAAATGAGTGTGATCGAGTCAATGAACGTCGGTTTGGTGATTAACCTTGAAGAAGAACGAGAAGCAGAGGGAGAAGATGAAAGAGTACGACTTGACGTTATGGAAAGAAACGTAGAGGAGAGGGTATATGAGACGGATGTCTATGATGACAGTGATGGATCAAAGTGAGAAAGTCGAAGGAAGGGGGAAGTGGAAAGGGGTCATGGATGATTGCGTTGGCAAAGGTGATGGGATCGAATCATCCAACTGAACAAAAAGGGAAGTAAGGGGAACCATGGTCTGTGCGCGTATGATATATACAACACAAAGGGGTAAGAAAGATGGCATCATGACAACGGAACACGGGGGGGATCAAAGGGACAGTCATCAAGCAATGCGTGCACTATAAGGGATGATTGCGCGCTTTGGAGTCTAGAACGAGCAGAGGTCGCACTACACGTGTATACCGGATTGCATAGCCTCGGGAATGGTCCGCATCGCAAAGGACATCAGACGCCACTATTGCCTCTAGAAATAAACAATAGCATTACATTCTGTGGCATTGAATATCTGAAACGAGGTCCTGATATTCAACTGGCAAGCTTGATTTCGGCAACCAGTCCACTTCACCTTACTCTTGGCAGTACTCTTGGCAAATCAATCGAGGCTGCTTCATTCGTGCATGAACCATATCCTGTATGATATAGTCAAGCAAGATCGTACTCGACGCTCCAATCGCTGGTTCTAGCAACTGAACCCGTTTCATGGAGAGGGACGGTGTCAGCCAAGTTGTAACATGGTGTTCTGACAGCCCACAGCCGCCTTAGGTGCGGTATAGAGCTCGATCGCATCCATTGCTTCCTTGAGCTGCTCCACTTCCGATTATTCCTGCCTCGCAGCTCGACCCTATGCAGCTTGACCGACTATCACTGTCTATCGATGATACCAGAACCCTCTCGTTGGCCTTGGGCAATAACGAGACTTCGTAGCGATCGAGAAAAGGACTTTCATACACAATTTGAAGTCATTCAAAGTCATCCATTATCTCTATGAATCATACCATATCCGACTCGGCATACGATGAGCTTGTGAAACAAACCGCAAGTCTCCTCTCTCAAAGCTCGCAGTCCACCCGTACAAACTTCGCAGGTGGAATGTTGCGCATCTATTTTTCCGGATTCCATTTGGCCAGCTCGCTCGAGACGCGACTGGGGCCATATAGCTGCAGCGGTCTGGCAGGAGCGGAACGGACGAGCTAGTCGACAAAACTGATCCAAGGCTTCGGCGGGACTTGACCCGCATTCCGGTTCCCCTTGCGGACTTGCTAACCTCACTCTCAAACCAAGGGTAAATGGCGCAATATAGACAAGACAGGACTCACCATGTCATGAACAACCAGCTCCTTGCGCAAGCATTCTTGACAGCAGATACCGCTCATCACCGTGACCAGCCGTTACCTAGGGGGAGCGTCTGCTCTCTGGTACCTTGACCATAACGCCACTACGTGTTCGTATTTCTCGTGTCTCACCCTGGCTCACTGCCACTGCCATCGCATCACTCATGGGCCATAGCAGCAGCAAGTCTAGACGACCATCATCGCGTGGGCTCGAGTTCAGGGGAATAACAAGACTATAATCTTGTACTTATCTCCCGAATGCGCTGCTCAGAGGAAGTGGGGTGCATGGAGGGGTCTCTCTTAGCCCTGTTAACAACAGAATCTCTCTCCCATACTAGCTTCGTACCGTGAGAGCATACTACTTTCTCCTGCCCTCTTCACAGCGGATCTTCACTCACATGTCAATACATCATATGAATCGTTTCAATACACCTTGGATAGACTTCTTCCCCTTTCTTGGTCCCAGCGCTCGAGTCACTGATAGCGCATCGTGTTCTTGAAGGATCAGAAAGATGGTGCTTGTCCAACATTTGACGTTGTTGAATGCAATGGCTAATTCGCTATGCCCCATGTTATCAGAACCTGTACTCACGTGTTAGTCCTCTGATGTGTGTATATGTCATGTTCAGCTGTGCGACGAATCATACCATGCCAATTAACTGATCGACCGCCTGGCCAAACTTTCACCTGTCTTCATCTTATTGTCTGCCTCTTGAGACGCAATGTCAGGGATCCACTGATCACACTCCTGTCTGACAAACCTGACAATCGTTTCACAGCGACAAATATCAATTTGACATTACGTCTGTCTGCGCAATCGTGAGTCCGTCTGTCAATCCAACCCTCCGACCGTCCGTCTATCTATCTGTCCATACCTGCTTGCCTCTGTCCATCCGTCCATACCTGTCCGTACATGTACTTACAGACTGTCACGATCGTAAGCCAGGGCAGACAAAGAAAACCGATTTTATCCAACGGAAAGCATCGGCAAGCTTCAACGAACTTCGGCGGACCTCGTCGTAAGGACCAACCCCAGAACACGAACTTCTATTGTCTTCGAAACCACTGAAATACCTGTACGCCACCCTCAAATCAGCGATCTATTGTTATCTTCGCCGATGTCCGAACAACTTCGACTCCATTACTCCAATCTAGAATCGACGAGGGAACTAACTACGCTGTGGATATCGCTTCTTCTTATACCTTCTTCCTTGTGTCAAGTTCCGTCAACATAACCGTATTTCGCCGTGCTTTTCCGTACTTCGGCCAACCAAGAACAATAGAATTGTAGCCAAGTTAATTTCGGTGACATGGTCTTTTGTTGAGAATAATAGAACTTCGAGTATTGAAGTCGAAGTCGTGCGGACATCGGTGAAGAGAACAATAGACCGTTGATTTAAAAGTGGCGTACAGGTGTCTCAGTGGTTTCGAAGACAAAGGAAGTTCGTGTTCTGGGGCGGCTCCTTACGACAAAGTTCGCCGAAGTTCGTTGAAGCTTGCCAAAGCTTGCATACATTATTGGTCCGTTGGATTAAATCGGTTTTCTTCGTCTGCTCTGGCTTACGATCGTGACACGATTCTTGGCGAGAGTAAATTATGCTCACTTGTGAGAATGCGAATCGGTACAGACGATGAAAGCAAAGACAGCGAAGATGAATATAATTACATGAGTGGTGAATTTTGATTCTTGGGGGTTTGAGCAGCTGAAATTCGTTTACCTATATGGACTCTGCAGACGCCTGGCTGAATCATCATCCTCACGGTTTGATATCTTGGTAGTTGCACTATTCACGTGAAGGTAAGGCAGTACAACGACTTACGAGAGTTGACAGATAGATGTATGTCCAAGTTCACATTCAGCTGAGTGATTATAGTACCCTTTTTCCAGAGATTGGTGGAGCGCGTGGGCAAGCAATAAGATGTGCAACAGCTGTCACAAGGGTAGGAAAGGAATCTTACTTCTTCAGCAATAAGTGAAGTAGGGTAAGAAGGGGCTTGATGCCTCTACACAAGAATTTCACTTGGAGAATATGTCAAGTCTTTACCAATGATGGTGTGATTGTGGGAGGAGATGACAAATCCTTCCACCCAGTCCCATTTCATATGCATTAATCCAGACTATTCTTTTGCTACTCTCAAGTGTCGATTCGATGGGATCGAGGACTGACTGGAATTATTAAGAAAGGCTCAAGACTTTGGAGGATCAATTTGATTCATCAAGGAGATATTACTAAGCGATGTATGACTTGCGATAGGACCGACTACCAGGGTAGATAGCTCTGTCTCAACTCGCGATGCTACAAAATATAGAGGGGGATCGAGAAGATGGGTGCTGGATGTGCTGCCAGAATAAGGAATGTGATAGGCAGCTAAGGTTCATTACAATATTGGGGGATATTGTGGTTGATTGGAAGTTCCAATCAGGAAGTAGGTCCAAGGTAATCGAGGTATGATTGAAGTGAGTCGAAAGGTCCACTTCATGACACTGCTGCAACCAAGAACAATTCAGTCAGAGACAAATACGTTTTGCAAAAGTATATATGAGAGTTTTGCAAACCAGCAGGCTAAATACCTTCGCCAAGCTGTGCAAGAGAGACAATAAAAGCCCGGTCAAGTAGTTGATAGTTTATCGCTAGGTGCTACCATATCATTATATCATGCATAGTGTGTATTCACACTCCACAAGAAGAGTTGCAATGCTTAGACGATCATGAATGTCTGCTCGCCCACCAACTTGCAAAAACTGAGAGAGAGATCAATCGTTGCTGTCTCTGGAGGACTTCATCCTCAGCTTAGATGATGCATTCTGCCCTCTGACAATCAGCCATGATGTGATGGGTACATGCTGTCTTGAAATGGCTCGGGCATTTGCATAGTTGCCACACCAGATTGCATGCATGTACTTGGACTTTGTCACGGGGCTACGCCGACCAACGAATAACCCGTCGTTCAGCAATCAAAGTTCGAGTACACAAAAGATACTTAAGCTAAGTTCGACGAAGTTTGTCGAACTTCTTCAGTGTTGATATATCTTGAAATAGATTTGAAATCTAACTTGAGGACTCTTGCGAGAGTAGCCAAGTACGTGTTGGTCGGTATAGCAATGCAGAAGACTGAGTAACTACGAGGTACTAGCTAAAAGACATCAATCTAGAATCAACAAGGGAACTAACTACGCCGTAGACACCGCTTCTTCTTATACCTCTCTTCTTATTCGAAGTTCCGCC
>JALPBY010000117.1:0-46154 GCA_026538315.1 Cryptococcus sp. GC_Crypt_6
GACTTCATATTGGGATCTTCCGCGACATCCCGCGCGAGTAACATTTTCATCAACATCATTTTCACCCATTTCTACATCTATACCAGCATCAGAATATACCTTATTTTTCGACTCGGACCACGATCACGACCACGGACACGACTATCCCAACACACCACATACACCTGACGAACCGCCGTCGGTACAGCGTATCATAGGGCGCATTTCCGCTTGGTCCTGCACGACCTTGTATCTTACTTCCCGTCTCCCTCAAATATGGATGAATGTGAGTGGTTTAGCTTCGATCTTGACGCCTTTCCATCATGTTCAGCATTGCGGATATGTGCTCGCCTCCCTCTTATCCTTCAATGAGTCGGATAGCTGACACGCTTGAATCTGCAGTTTCAACGCAAATCTGTCGAGGGCCTCTCCATCCTTTTGTTCGTGTTTGCATTTTGTGGCAATGTCACCTATGTGATGTCGATCTTGCTCAATCCCGCTGTCAACGACAACCCAGTCGACGCGAACCATTATCTACTCGAAGCGCTCCCGTAAGTCCATACGTCCAGCCTAGAACATGACCTATCACGTTTCGTAATTTGCGCTGATCTTTGATCTTTGATATATTGGTATTCCTCAGATACCTGCTCGGCTCCGCGGGTACACTCGTATTCGACTTGACGATAATGATCCAATCGTTGATCTATGGCTCGGCGCCACCGATCACTTCCAGTACATCAATGGACAGATCAGCGCATCATCACAGTACGAGTCGCCGCCGGCGTCGACTCAAGCATATCGAAGAAGGACATTCGGCAGAACGGGAAAGGGAGAGAACCCCATTACTTTCTTCTTCTTCCACTACAACTAGAGCTGCGACTGCCAGAGTTGTGGGGGATACGATAGCTGGTTTACCGACTGTTGGTAGTGCGCGAGAAAGGAGTTTGAGCCCTGAGGTGACTGCTGCGGCGTCTCCGGCGTTGGCGGGCTCGTCAAAATGACGTAGTACCAGAGAGACAAGTCCAGCTAGGCGATGAAGCGCGACTTTCACCAACGTCTGGGTTTGCGTGCGAGTATGAGGATCAGAAAATCATAGAGTTTTTGAATCTGTGAGGTTCGCATCATCTTGATAGTTTAGTAATCATTTTGTTTCTTGCTTATAGAAGACGAGACTGCGTAGAGATAGATTCATCTTAGAGATAGCTTACAAGCACTCCAGTTTCGATATTACATGGCAGCTGGAGCAGAATTGGAAGTAGAGTATTGGAACTGTAACGATTGTCTTGGTGTAGATGTTGTAAGACTATAATCACGATCATGAGCATATGATTCATCTCGAGTATGTCAAATGCTATCGACGGTCTGACTTATCTAACAGGCTCGCATCATTATATGTCGCATAGTCTACAATATTCTCTCTTGCTTGGCCTTTCAGACGGGATCACCACCATAATCCATCCTGCACCGAGTCTGGGTTTCCCGTAAGTCCACCGTGTATCTGGCCCGTTGGTCCTGTATCACTTGCAGAGTTGCCAGTCCCAGCCCCGGCCGCAGCGGAGAAGTAAGCGTCGGGATTGGCGAGTCTGTTATCTACGTCTTGCGGGAGGAAGAATTGCTCTAGGCCCATATACGGTGTGAGCTCTGTCAGGGCTGAATTGGCGCCGAGAGAAGTCCCGTCGAGGAATCTAGACATATACAATATAGATATCAGCGTCTTATGTCGGTGGTCTCACTGCGTTGCAGCGCTTCTGACTTACAGGGGAAGGTGATTATCGTCACCTAATTGTATTCCAGCCTTTTCAAGCGCTTCATGTGCGAACAGCGAGTCGAATTCGAATAGATCAGCCGATGAAGGTGAATCATTCAGAATCGAACCAGATGCTGCGGCTGGGTTGAACAGCATTCCTTGTCCAGCCTCCATCGATCCTGCTCCTATAGCACCGACAGTGGCAGTAGAAGGAGAAAGCATACTGCCTACCGCCGGTGAAGCCGAAGGATAGTAATTCGAGTTGACCAGTTGAGAAGGTGAGAACGGTGTCATTGCTTCATTCGCGCCTCGCGCAAAGTTCGTGGGTGGTAAGGCAGCCGCTTGCCTCGCTGGCGACGAGATGACGCTTGGCGCAGGAATAATCTTCTGTCTGCGAGCCTTGCGGAGGATCAATCTCAACGACCGCGCATATCGTCCTGCTGGAACTATGATTATTATCACGATGGTCAGCCCGTGAGCATCTTGGAGCTCAAACGTAGAGTTGGCTCACTTTCCGAGAGCACGTTGGCAAGCTCCTCCACATCCTTCGCGGTCTTCTTTACGTTGAGCTCATGTGGGAACAGTCGGGCTATGCGTATCAAGAAAGACGCAGCGAAAGCCGCACACACATCTACAGAAGGATAAAACGACATATGAGTGGTTGCTCGTACAATTCATCAGGCAAAGTCTCACGGGTATAGTGAACAGCATATCGCAAACCGTTTCGATACTTGACACGCATCGTCAGCTGCAATGTCACTAGATACACCGACAGCTTCTGACAACTCACATTCTCGCCGTGGAGACAAATGTCCAAGCAACGCTGGGCATTTCGCATGGCTCTGATTGCCAAGGCGCGTTTTTCTTCTGGCATATTGATAACGTCTGTAGGTTCGCGGATCCCTCGGAGGAGCTGCGAATTGACGAAAAGCCTGCGATGAGGAGTGTTAGACACCTCGTTCGTTCTGGCAATCTCATTCAATTACTCACTCTGCATATTGTCGTTGTATGATGACTGTAGGCGGTGTGAGCGCTGGCACAGGCTAAGGTGATGAGAAGCGATGTAAACTTACCAGACTCTCGGAAAAAGTCCCCCCGTCCTTTGCCAAACCGGTCAGCTGGAAAATGAAGCGGATCAGCGGGTCTCAATCGGCGCAGCACATGGCGCTTACAAAGTACGCGATCCCAGTATCTCTCCCAAGCGTCAAAGTCTGCATTCGCCTGTTTGAGTCGCTTCATGGTGTTCTCGGCGATTGGCAGATCGGGAGCAGCCGTGAGCTCGATATGAAGCGGTGCTACACGTGCACACGTCAGCACGCGGCTCGTATTCTCCTTCGGAGTTAGGCTCACAGCGTAAAGCAATTAGCTCGACGGTCGAGACGAGTCGAGCGTCAGACGTAATTGACAATGGGTGCTCTAGGAGACGTCGGCATTGATGGATAGTTTCGTCTTCTCGAATGATGGCGGGGCGACCCATGCCATATGCCATTCTAGAGCGGGTTTCAGCTCGTGTCTTCCGCCGTTAGGCCGATTACTTACTGGTGCTCCATCAGATACAACTAAGTCCGTAAAACGAATCAGCTCGATGCTCAAGAGTACACTAGGGCTGATACTCACGCATAACCAGACTCTAGTGTGTATGACCAGCTGCCTCTCCTCTTCCAGTAGTTCCTTCGATTTTCCCTTGCCCATTCCGGTCCGCAACAAGTGGATGAAAGAACGGTTGATTCCCATGTCCAAGGCCATGCGAACCGCGTGACCTGTTGCGCTATGTCAGTTTTGGTCTGTGATATATGGTCAGGCAGACGTACCTCCAGGCAACCAGCCAACATCCTGGAAAGACGACAGCAGTATCATTCCCTGGACCGCCTCAATACGCTGCACCGGGTGGAACAGTGAATGCGCAGCTGTCAAGGAGAAGTTAGTGGTTACAACGGCTGATACACGACGGGCACGAACCTATCTTTTCTGCATGCGCTTTGAAGACTCTTTGCAACCCGCTGGTTTCTGATGGATTGTCAGCGATGGTACTATTTGGTATAGCTCACCTGCACCATCTCGCACTCGACAACCAACGTATAAGATTGTCGTGACAGAAAAGGGAGATCGATGGCGTAGACTAATAATCGAATTAGCAATAAGTGGCGACTTCGAAGGCACTCACGACTCCCAGGTGTCTATCTTTGGATCGAAAACAGGCAAAAAATTCGAAGATCCAGCGTAAAAGCTGTGGTATAGAACGCTATAAGCTGCCTTCCGGATGCTTGATTTCAAACTTACATGCGCATCATCTCCCTGCCTTCCTCCTCATTCACATAGCCTTCAGTAACTGCATCGGGGAAGAAATGTGTATGTGGCTTTGTGGGGTTCGGCTTGTAAGACGGAGTGATTGGTCGAGGGGGCAAATTTTGCGATTCGACGATAGTTGAGCCAGTCGGACGTGACGCCGTGAAGCGCGGTTTTTTCGACAATGGTTTCGCAGCTTCATCTCCGCCACCACTCGGACCTCTTTCCACTTCGCTTGCGGACCGTTTCATGGGGGTGGCAGGCGCTTGACCTGAAGCTTTGGCCTGCTCCTCTCTTGCTCGTTCAACAGCGGCTTCGACCAAACCAGCCATGTTGGCCATTTCTCCAAGAGGGTTGATGATCTCTGCTGGACCAAGGATGTCTCCGGGACCCACTGAGCCCGCTCGTGATGGAGGAAGAGACATGTGTGCAGGTTTGTTTTCGGATGGGTGTAGATTAGCTCCATTATGAGGAGGAAATGATGTAGTAGACTCCTGCATCGGCAATTTTGGGGCAGGAGCACCCATGCTCGAGGCACTGGCTACTAGAGCCCGGAAAGGGTCGGTCGAAACTACGTTACTACTGCGTCGACGAATATCGGTGGAATCAAGGGGAGCCGGAGAGATGACGGGGTAGTAGCCACTTTGCCCAGCACTAATAGAGGGAAGGGGTGAGTTCCGATATTGCGCAGAGCCATCGATGTTGCCCATATGCAGCGAAGGTGAGCCGGACGGTGGTCCCATGACGAGATGACTTATCCCTGTTGGAGCCGGCACTACGCTCGCCATCGATGACGCGTACTCGGGAGTGGTTGTAGTGATGCCAACAGGGGTGTGCCCTGAACCATTCGAAGCTGAGGATGACATGCCAGCACGTAAAGTGGTCACTAGATCTGTGAGGGTGTTTTGTATAGCCGAGACTTGCGTCTCGAGAGAGCGTATGCGACTAAGTCAAATACTCGTCTATGAGCGGTAGCGCAAGCGGGAAGAGATATACTGAGGGGACTTGGACTCACTCGTCGCCCGTTACATTCTCTGCGCCAGGCTTGCCAGGCTTTTCCATGACGCATTCTAGTCCGCCGTTCCTGCACCGTTTGCAAGGAGGATCTTCCGCGCCTACGCATCGCATCTTCATACGACGACAGTTGTTCTAAGGGGGACAGCGCAATCACTAGTTAGTCTTGATGTTTGAGGCAAGGTTTGTGTCTCCCTCTAGACGGGACTGAGTGAGCCAAGGACTCACACATGCGCCTATATGTCGATAATCACATCATCAGTCAGCTGCCCGTTTGGTATGTCATGATAACGACTGACGGGTTACACGGTTGATTATCCCTTTCCTCTCGCCTTTACCATCCCCATTTCCACCCTTTCCCTTGCCACTGCTTCCACCTCTACCGTCTCGAGACGGATTATCGGTGTCCCCGTCATCGGCCGAGTACTCTTCTAGGTCGTGATCCATTTTGCCTGTTGAGCGACTTGGACACAGGGGCAGAGCTAATGTGCCTGACTTGTCGGTCCTAGAGACGCGTCCTTCTATCCGCACCTATGTAGGGGCAAAGCGAGATGATCGTCCTTTCGCCTGATAGTCATTCGCTTCCTGAGGGGCGAAGCTATGTAAACTCTTTGTCAAAAGAGATGTGGATCAGCCTTTGTTGACTTTGTAGCTCCGAAGCGCGAACGACTTACTGCCAAGAAAGCGCTTTATTATATGGTCTCCTGCCCAGAAGCAAGGATTGCGTTCCTCCAGCTGTTCTGAGGTGGTTAGTGGAAAGTCCAACAAGCTGTTTGAACTATATATGTCTTTTTCGAGCAGTGCAAGAGGTTTACACGCACATAGACAATCAGACAACTGCCATCACGTGAACAAGAAGATATCATTGGCCGGTCCGACATCCCGACTGCTACTAGGCCTGCACGCCTATGCTGACTAATAGTAGGCTTGAGGAACTTACAATATAATGTTCCTCGCTGAGACGCGTCGCGTGGGGTTGAGTGGACATTGCAACGAGTTGATCACAATCGTCAGTTTTCCTTCTTTTGGCTGCACGAATCGAGTTACACGGCTTCTTCCTTACATCTCGTCTTCTCCGGACTTCGTCTGCCGTGATCACCTCGATCCAAGATGCCGCTAAGACGGCTGGAGCTCTTCAACTTCAAGTCATATCGCGGACAACAGGTGAGTGGCCAGCCACGTTTTTATTGATCTCTATCTCCGCGACGCTATGGCTAAAATCATCGCGTGATACAGGTCATCTCTTTCGGCGATGCTCCCTTCTCATGCATCATCGGTCCAAATGGAGCGGGAAAGTCCAATCTCATGGACGCGATCTCATTCGTGCTTGGCGTAAAATCTGCACAACTTCGATCTACGCAATTGAGAGACCTGGTTTACAGAGGAAGGAAGGCCGCGCAAGGTGAAGGGGAAGGGATGGATGTAGATGATGAGACTCAAACTCAGAGCCAGACCCAGGAGGGCACCGATGCTCGTTCTGCTTGGGTGATGGCGGTGTACGAGGATGAAGCGGGCAAAGAATGGTCCTTCCGTCGAAGGTGAGCTATTTTGGCGGCGGGAAAACGAGGCGCAAAGCTCACCTTGCGTACTCGCAGCATATCGATGGCTGGTGCGTCCACGTACTTTCTTGATGGTCGCGCAGTGGCTTGGAAAGAATACAACGGACAACTGGAGAAGTTCAACATCCTTGTCAAGGCAAAGAACTTCTTAGTCTTCCAAGGCGATGTGGAAGGTGTTGCGAGCCAAGACAGCAAGGCTTTGGCAAGGCTCATCGACCGTATCAGCGGGTGAGCATACTTGCGCATATAATCGGATCAGGATGGCTGACTATGCGTATACAGGTCCCTTGATCTGTCGCCCGCCTACGAAGCTGCTAAAGCAGCGCAAGACAAAGCGACTGAAGCTTCTACTTCCAACTATGCTAAGAAGAGAAGCATGATAACAGAGGTCAAACATTTCAAGGAGCAGCGTGAGGAAGTTAGACAATGGGAAAAGCTACGTAATAGCAAGGTAATTTCGCTTCCCTGATCTTCCAAGCGGTGAAGCTTACCGCAACCTTCCTTTAGGATGCTATGGTCCGACGTCATCTTCTCTGGAGGCTTTACCATCTCACCAACGAGATTACCGAGTCTTCTCAGCAGGTCGAAGACGCTAATATTAAGCTGACTGGGTTGAGACAAGCGGCCGTACGTGAGATGCTTTCACTTCTCCGCTCAAGACTGACCGTGCCTGCAGGAAAGAGATGACAAGAAGTATCGCGATGGCAAGAAAGAACAAGCTCAGGCCCAGCTTACTGTCAAGAAACGTGAAGCGGGTGTCAAGAGAGCCGAGAAGGCTTACGAGGACAAGGTGAGTTATCTATGTCATGCCGTTATATCTGCCTAACAGCTCCGCAGAAACCCGATCTTGTTGCTGTCGACACCCAAATCGCCCATTCTGAGAAAAAGGCGAAGAATGCTGCAATCTTAGCTGAGAGAGTACAGAAGGACGAACAAAGGCAGGCAAGCAGTTTGGCAGATCTCGAAAGAGGCGCCGCGGATATCCAGACACGCATGGAAGAAGCTGGAGGTGAGCACGCAATCACGAGCTTTGCTGACAGCCAGAGCGACAGAGGCAGCGTAGCCAAGCGGCTGGCATCACCTTGTCCGGAGCTAATCTTGACGAGTACCGACGGCTGTGAGTTCGTTCCTCGCCATACTCATACATCGACTGACTCGCATTGTGTATCAGGCGAGCAACTGCCAACACCCGTGCTGTAGCCGAACGACAGCAACTCGAATCTCTGCGTCGAGAACAAAAAACCCTTCGCGATGGTCTTGCCTCATTGGAAGACAAGAACCAGCAGGCTGAGCGTCAGCAAGCGAGGCTAGAAGGAGAACTCGAGCGTCTCACCGAGCGTGAAGAGAATGTGAGTCGTTCATTACCGTAACAAAGCTTATAGTCAGGCTTCGGATAAAGTGGAGCAGATCACGCAAGAGAGGGATCGAATCAAGGCTCAGCTTGAGCAAGCCCAGGCTGAGCGAAACAGAATCAAGTGCGTGATTTTTGGATGAAATGACATGCACGAAGCTCACGTCCACACAGTATGAAGGAGACAGAAGTCAACGAAAGACTACAAGACACATACAACAAGCTGTTGCAAGCTGGTGTCGACAAACGCGAAACGGAGCGTGAGGCCAAACTCAAAGATACTCTCGCTAGCCTCAAGCGTGTCTTCCCTGGTGTTCATGGACGGATCGTCGATCTTTGCAAGCCGGTTGCAAGAAAATACGATACTGCTGTGATGACTGTTCTAGGGAGGAACATCGATGCAGTTGTCGTGGAACACGAGAAGGTCGCCATAGATTGTATAGAGGTATGTCGCTCGTTTCACATCAACTTTGTATCATTCTCACAGTACTCTCAGTACATGCGCAATCAACGGGCTGGTCAAGCCACTTTCATTCCACTAGACACCATCCAAGTCAAGCCTGTTCCCGAAAGACTCCGAAATTTTGCCAAGGGCGCCAGGCTTGCTATTGATTGTATCGAGTACGATCCTGCTGTTGAGCGTGCGATGCAGCATGCTTGCGGCAGCTCACTGATCTGCGACACAATGGAGATTGCCAAATATGTCTGCTACGATAAGGGTCAGGAGGTAAAGGGTGAGTTTAAAGCGATTTTGCTCTGAGCATGTACTTATCGGAACATATAGCGGTCACTCTTGATGGTACTGTCATCCACAAGAGTGGTCTGATCACAGGTGGTCAAAGCAGCAGTGGGGGTAGAAAGTTCGATGACCGGGAGGTGGAAAGTGCGTTAACTATACTTTACAGCAACCGCAGTGATGCTGACATGATAGCAGACCTCAAACGCGCGAAGGAAACTTATTTACAACAATTGCAAGAGTTGCACCGATCCAAGCCGAAGGAGAAGGCTGATGAGGGATTGCTTGAGAGCCTCGCGCGACTTGATGCAGAGTACACCATCGCAAAGGACGATCATGTAAGTCGATGCCAGTCGCGCTGTCAGGTCTGGCTGACATACCTCAAGGACGCCACGCAAACCCGACTCGAAGGACTTCGTAAGGAGCTCGATCATGCGAGGTCCACCATTAGAAGACTCCAACCTGATGTCGAGAGGAGAACTGATGCCGTGCGAGAAGCTCAAGCCAACCTAGATCGGCTGGTCGAGACAGTTCAGGCAGAGGACGAGGCAGTCTTTGCCGCTTTCTGTCGACGCATCGGTGTGGCAAATATTAGGGAATACGAGGACGTCCAGTTGCGCATTGCGAAGGAGGCGAATGATGCAATGGAGGCATTCTCGGCGCAGCATGCCAGGGTGAAACACCAGTACGTCGTAATGATGAGAATCGTCTTCGTCAAGCTAATATTAAGCTGGACAGGATCGACTTTGAGACCACTCAACTCAATAATACCCGGGAGCGACTCGCATCGCTCGAATCGACAATTGCAAAGGAAGAGCGCAACGTTACCACCTTGCGCGCTAGACACGAAGAGATCCAAGGCGAACTTGATAGTCTTCAATCTGAGATTGACAGGCAACGCGGCCGGCTGGAGACCGCCAACACGACATATGACGAGGTCATCGCCCGAGTGGAGGAGCTCCGCGAAGCTGCTCGAAAGACACAAAGAGTATTGGACCGAGCTCTCAAGGATATTGCTGCATGGAATGATGACATTGAGAAGAGCGCAAGCGACCGACATGCTATTTACAGAAGATGCAGATTGGAGGAGATTGATTTGCCGCTCGTTCGAGGATCCATGGATAAGGTTCCAATCGAGGAAGTGAGTTGGTAATTTCGGCAACATGTGAGCAAAGCTGATTGACAATGTGATAGCCTGCCAAGGACGTTCCGATGGACGTGGACGATGAGGGTTCGCAACGACCGGCCGAAACTGATGATTTCGGTATCGAACCTGACTTTGAGGAGCTAGAGGAGGAGGACAAAGCAGTGAGTATGACTGGGTCAGCTCTCCATGTGCTCTGCTGATATTTGCTGTGCAGAGAAAGGACGACGAAGTCGGTCGAGAATTTGAAGCCCAAATCGTCAGAATGAGAGCGGACCTCGAGCGGATGGTGCCCAACATGAAGGCCTTGGATCGATTGGCCGACGTTCAGTCTGGCCTGGACGAAGCCGAACGCGAAGGAGAAGATACTAGGAGAGAGAGTAAGCGTGCGAAAGATGATTTCCAGGCATTGAAAAAGCGAAGGTGAGCGTCACTGCCTGAAAGGCGAAGAAGACTTGCTCAGCTAAGCCCATATGACGACAGGTGTGATCTATTCAACAAGGCGTTTGGCCATATGTCTTCGGTGATCGACAAGATCTACAAGGATCTTACCAAGAGCCAGAATCAAGTGGGAGGCACAGCATGGTTCACTCTCGAAGAGGCTGAAGTGGGTTCTCGCATGCGTCTACCAATTCGGTCAAGCTGATTGCGTTGCGCAGGAACCATACCTGAGCGGTGTCAACTACAACACGATGCCTCCTGGAAAAAGATTCGCAGAGATGGAGCAGCTTTCTGGTGGCGAGAAGACAATGGCCGCGTTGGCATTACTCTTTGCCATTCATAGGTACGTCCGCGTCCATCGCCCATGTGTGGCACCTCATTGTATCGCTCATTGACGCTCGTGGCGATTGTGCAGTTTCCACCCTGCCCCATTCTTCGTTCTGGACGAAGTTGACGCCGCTCTGGACGCTACAAACGTGTCCAAATTGGCCCGATATGTCCGCAACCAAGCGGACAAACAGGTGCAGTTCCTTATTATCTCTCTGAAGAGTACATTGTACGAAAGAGCAGATGGGCTTGTGGGTGTCTATCGTGAGCAGGAAGAGAACAGTTCCAGGACTTTGACGCTTGATCTGAGAAAAGTGAGTCGTGCATCCTGTTCACGTACTTGGTAGTGTATCGAATGACAATGATGTTGACGCTTTTGCTATTGCCATAGTACGTCGATTAATGAAATACTGGGCTTATTGGTGTTGCTAGACCCTATCTGTATTATTAAAAGTAGTTCCATGTAGACAGAAGATGTATTCCATCTCCCCATGTGTTAGCGGACCCCTCACAGCTAGTGATACTGACGTGCAATGCGAGTCTGGATGCTGTTTTACATCAAAGAAGGCATACAAGACACTATCTAATATCATGGTTTTCGGGTGGATCATGCCTATTCGTTTTTCATTCTTCACGGCCGTCAACGATATCGGTACACTGTACCTTGACTTTGCCATCTCCACGGATCTTCTGGGTACAGAATTCTCACTTCCAAGTCGACGATGCATTGTCCGCTAAATACGGTTCTGCATGAATAGAGTAATGATGCCTTCACTGTCTCATGCGGTGTGTTCGAGCTGTGATTGTTCTCTTACCATGCATTCCTTCGAGCATTGAGATCAAAGTAGGTGAACAGTCGCAAACGTGATGCATACAAACATGACGCCTCACCAAACACATGTTTTACAGGACGACTACAATGACACAGAGTATGGACACACAGACATCTTAGAGATACGCAGTATAGTAATAGTACAATTAAGAGAGAGCTAGCACGGTGCTGGTCGATAATGATTCTTCAATAAAAGGTGTTATGATTTGCTATCACTTTCTCCCAATTCTCTTCGGCGTCCTGCGCCTAGTTCGCATTCCGAATCCGTGTTTCCCGCCATAATCCTTGTCACCCTTACTAGTGTCATGAAGTCGCTTTGCATCGCTCAGCTTAGTCCAAGATAGCACTCGGCGTTACAGGCGTAGGATACTGACCGCCGCCCATCGCAGGCGGCTTGGCAGCGTATCGCCCGGTCAACATATGCTGATTATCACAAGTACCGCTAAATGAGGCAGCACGACGATGGACTTGGGAAACGTCCCAATCTCCCGAGAATGATCCAGAGTTCGTACCCGATCGCGGCGTCAGCGTCTGTGCCGAATAGGCGTTGTTGACAGGAAGGGACGAGCCTTCGGACCGAGGGGTCAAGACGGGTGTCCAGGGCATGGACCCATAATAGCTGGAGGCGTCAGAGTAGGCCCGGCCAGCAGGCTCTCTGGGACTCGGCATAATATCGATCTCTAATCCTACGCCAACGGGAAGAGCGCGAGTGGCAGTCACCGCTGTCCCAGCACCAAAGTCAGTCAAGCCGAGCATGTTGTTGGTCAACGATTGAACGTCGGCATATGTGTATGGCGGCAGCAAGCTGGGCGAGGGTTGAACATCTGTTGAAGGCCAGACGCCATGGTGGGGAGCTTGAGCCCCCCGGAATAGCTGAGGCTGGACGGCGAACCCATAGTGCGGTGATTGAGACACCACCGAATGCTCGGGTGTCGGTTGCGCCGGGGCCAACTGTATCCCAAGACCGATAGTAGCGGATGGCGGTGAGCTCATTTCGTGTGAGCCACACCGCGCACCAGATTTGACAGCCTTCTTTTTCTTCTCGCCAGAAGGCCGGTGTGGATGGGATCGCGCACTAGGCTTAGCGTGATCCTGCGCTGCTGCTTTTGCTCTGGCTCGAGACGTCTGTAGGTCCCCATTGGTACAAGCGCCCCTCTTCTTGAGCCGGAGCTGACTGGGCGCGATGGGGGAACCAGACTCGGGCACGGTAGACTCTGTGCTGCTGCTTAAAGCTTTCGCCGAGATCGCTGGGCTTTGATAGACCTCGGTCGGAGCATTGGTAGCCTGGACTAAACGCTTTGAGCGTTCGTTGAGGAGAACGACGCAACTGAGCTGCATGCGAAAGCATCGCTCGCAGGTTTTGCCAACCTCGCTTGGCTTGCACTGTGATCAACCAGAAGTGATCAGTACTGGAAGAAGCCATAGAGGCTATCAAGCGACATTTTACTCACTTTGACCTTTCTCCTCTTGCACGCTTCACATGCCGCGATGGCCCTTTTCCGTACTTGCTCGCTGTCATCTAGTCCCTTCTTCGCCTCAGTCTTCGACTTTGCCGATTTGACATTCGTTTTGACGGCAAATAAATGTAAAACGCTATCCTCGGCATCTGTAGCCGATGCGTCGTATTGTATGTCGTCCCTCTCGCTCGTATTGCCCGTTATCTCGGCAAGCTTTCGATGGGTATCCCCGTCTGAAGCAGGAGGATCAAGTAGTGATGACGAGAATGAAGATGTTTGCGAGGGAGGACTTGGACAACACGATGGCGCTATCGAGTCGAGGAGGTACGGGTCAGAGCTCGACATTGTATTGAAAGGGACGGCGTCCGTGATCGGCGAATGTGGTTCACCACGGTCCGAGAGTGCGTTGGCTCCAAACACTTCAGCTGGAGATGCGCATTTCGGTTCGAATGGTTGCTGCCAAGCTTCCGAGACAGGAGAATAACTCATTGATCCCCAACCACAGTCCCACTGCGATACTGGAGCATCTATAGTCTTCGGTGAGCCGTAAAATGCGGTGAACGGGACTGTGGTGTTCTGCGAGTACGGAAGGAGAGTGCCATTAGACTGGACCTGAACGACATTTGGTTGGTAGTGAGAGTATTGTACAGCGGAAATGAATGGTGCGAAAGTGGACGATGTACTGGCGAGATTGAACGGAGATGGGTATGTTGGACAGAACGCTGGGTGATATGAGTTGAGGTTGTTGTAGTGGAGTTCGCCGGAAGCCGAGAGGGGAGACTGCTGGTAGGCGGATTGCTTGTGTGAGGGAAGACGAGTCGCAATGACTGGCGAGTCGTCTGTACGCTCACAGACAGGTAAGACCAGCTCGCCCGAATTCTCGTGCCGAAGCTGTGTGGACATCACTGCGGCCCGTGGTGTAGACTGTCGCCTGGAATGATTAGGCAGATCGGTTGTAGATGGGATGTTGGATAATAAAGCTGACGAAAGCGAAGAGAGGCGCTGGACGTGGAGTGAATGGCAGGTGACCTGGTTGGGAGAGTGCAACATGGAGGGAAGATGGTACGTTAGCTCGGCATGTCCAAGGATTGGATGGTGAATCTCGGTACCTG
Organism: Cryptococcus sp. GC_Crypt_6; assembly: GCA_026538315.1. NCBI lineage: Eukaryota > Fungi > Basidiomycota > Tremellomycetes > Tremellales > Cryptococcaceae > Cryptococcus > Cryptococcus sp. GC_Crypt_6. The sequence continues at coordinate 13,986 of JALPBY010000117.1, forward strand.
ATGAGGACGACCTTTACTTACGCAGCCGATGACAAGCGGGTGACAAGGTGCAGCTAGATGTAGACAGTGTAGGGAACAAGTGACAAGTGACTCAGCTCTGGTGAAAGCCAAGAGCTCACACCGTTAGAGAGGGATATGTAAGACACCAAAGTACGTATGGGGGTCGATTGGGAACAATGAATGCCGGTGACTAATCAGACGCTCTCTTGATTGGTAGTCAACTTGGCCAAGGGGCGTCGACAGCACCTTGGATGGACAGTGGTGCCTTGCGCGGGGTTTCGCATGAAGGAGTCGTCAGCCTCGACTGAAATAGAGCTTCTGCGTCTGATGAGGGATTACGCAGCTGAATGCAGGATGACATGGTTTAGGCAAGGCATGAGTAATCTTGGGTGATGAATGTAGTCATCACCTCGTCTCGGCGCTTTGCTGACTACCATTGCATGACAAAATCATGATTGGCCACGCTGCAGCCTCACAGGCGCAGGTGATAGATAGGCAAACTCGTGTAGCCGGGATAACAGTCAAAACGACCTGCAGGGGATCCGAAATGAATCAAATCAAGTTTGAGATAGCAGGGACAACTTCACGTCACGAAAGGGTCCGAAAAAGTGTCTTTCGGTCTTCTTCCATTGTCGTACTACGACGAGCACTACTTCTCAGAGCAGTCAAGCTCGGGTGGGTTGGGGTGACCGTAGACAAGCTTCAAAGGCTCTACGTAGCTGCACATGACTGTAGGTTCACAGACACTCATTTATGTTGTTGTCTTCTGCTTTTGCAATCAAGGAGTAACTTTAAAACTCCCATCTCCCCGCTTGACACTCTGGCTCTGGTCGATTGTTGCAGCACCTCAAACGGGAGAGACAAGAGGAAGAACAAGCGCTGCGTACAGAAGGGCTGCTTGTGCCTGATTGACGTGGAAAGGAACAGAATTCAACCCTATCACGGCAGCCTATCGTTTTCTCGTAAAGTGAGGCGAAAAAAGAACAAGTGCGTACTTCCGATTCTCTCTCCTTCTTGCGCCCAAAACGTGTTCGCGCTACCAAGTCCCAGTTGAATCCGCAGTAAAAAGGCGTCGCTATTTTCAGGTACAGTTCGAATTACCGACATTTGCCACCACACTCTCCATCGCGGTCGGACAAGCTACCGATGGAAGAAGTGGTATTCACCGAGACATGCAGACCAGGTGTCGTGCATGAAGTGAACTTCTGCAGTGTGGCAATGACAAGCGACTCTGCTTCAGCATTCGTCGGGAGCCGAAATTGATGCTGCGAGTTGCGCTGGATTAGTTCGTTCCAGACAAACGTTCTTTGTAGTCGTGCATTGTGCCTCTGCTCAAAGCAGACCGATATAGACGACAGGCAGACGTAGTCCCTTCACGAAAAGGAGAAAACCATGTCATAATGCTATCTCCAGCAGCACTTTCGAAACAGCAATTAGCTTCAGCGGCGTCCCACGAGTACCCCTTATCGATTGGCGTATCGCGCAGCACACTGCGATGTTCTGCGCACAGCGACAGCGCAAGAGAACAAGCAAGCAAACAAACGTGCTAATTAGTGCATAATTTAGGTGTACACGGAGAAGGTGAGGCACAGTACTCTTTCACGACCTGGACTCCATGTCGCTGTCAGGTCCTGCCCATCGAGGTAAAAGGCGTGAGATCTCAGCCGTTCAGGCAGGTAGTCGTGGACGCAAAAGCCTGAGTATAATGACAAGACCGAGGCTGACGTCAGCATATGACGTAAGTCATTCGCTGCGACGACCTTTCATGAATGTTTCTGCCAACTTCATGTGACTAATTGGGTGCCGCGTGATGGCCAACTTCCCCTCGGCAGAGCTAACCTTCGCCAATCCATTGGAAGTCCTGTTCGTACATCCCTGTTCAGATGTGCTATTGCACAAGATCTTGGCAGCACGTGGTGGCGCCGGGTATGGTTGTTACCCGTGCTTACTGCTGACCTATCCATTGCCTGCCGTACAAGCTCTCAAACGATATGCATAGGTGATCGATGCCCGAAAAATAATAATGCCGTAGCACGACTCCTGGGTCCTGGAACCTGGCCTGGCTGCCGAGACGGGTCGTTATCGAACGTAATGCTGATCGGCGGGAGCACCAAGTATCCGTCGGGCATGGAAAGGCGAGGTCGTGCGACGCTGTTAATGGTCAGGCTAGAACAATGTGGAAAAGCCTATAAGCGTTTTTAGATGATTAATATTGTCAATCTAGCGTCCCCGCTTCCGGGTCTGATAGAGTAGCGCGAGCATAGTTTGATGATGACGTGGTAACCGTGGCACGCAGAGAGGGTCGTCGACGCCCAAGCAAGCCGAGCGTTGAGCGTCAAAACAGTCAATATTCGGCACCAGAAGCTCTTGGTCGCCCTCGCCAAGAACGAGGTCGTACTCCCACTTTCAAGTGGAAGCACATTGCAGGTACAGATACTTTTGATGTTGGTGTCATGCCGAACGCATGGAAGGCTTAAGATCACGTGTGGTGTCAGACTGGATTTACCCGATGATATGCTGATAGCGCTACGAAGAGTAACTCCGGCTAGTCATATCTCTCGCCTAACGTTTACCCACACAATCTTGTAAGAAATCAGTGGCGAGACGTGTGTCTGCTACTACTTTGGCTGCACTGCAAATAGCAGTAGCCTCGACTCGGTTTACTACTCACTGTCATATTACAGACTTCGACGGCAACCAATGGTCTTTTCGGTGAAGGCCGATGGTGGAGGCTGTCACCTCCACCCTGTCCGTGTAAGCCGGATTCGCGCTGAAATCGACTCGTTGAAATTCATATTCGACTGATTTTGAACCGACTAGTGATGGTAAGGTGAGGTTGTGACCTGCGAAACATTATATAAGGTGGACAAGAGCTACAGGTAGTGGTCTTACACGACGCGTTCTGTCAACCAATAGCGGGTTGACAGCATAACCAACTGCTTCCCGCTCTGCACGCGCACATCTTTCAGATTTGACGTCGATCGTAGACGCGACAGCTTTGCCTGTCCACAGCCCGTAACCTAGCACCTTGGATCATATCATCAAGTCGTCTGCCGGGTCACGCTCTACAAAGATGGACTACAGCTCGTTTCTCAGTGATGAGGCGAAAGGTCGCGTGCGATCACAAATCTTAACACTAAAACGGTATATGAGCATACCGGGAATGATCAGTGTAAGCTCAGAACTCGTCATAGGGACCTGTCAGCTTACTCTAGCTTTCTAACCATACACAGTTCGGGGGCGGTCTGCCCCATCCGTCTACATGGCCTGTCAACGGGATGACGTTGTCGGTCCCATTCGCTGGGAAATCGGTGTTTATACCTGGCTACCAGGGTATGTCCAGCTTGTGTGTATTCGCCTAATTCACTACTGATTTGTTATGGTCTTGTGACGCCGGATAGGACGCGACCCTTCCTCACTGCTTCCGCTAATTGACTACGTCCCTCCACTGGCGGACTTAGGGCCAGACCTCGCGACCGATTTGCAATACACTTTTTCATATGGCCCAACGCACATGATCGTCTGGTTGACGGAGCACATGAAGAGACTCCACAACCCTCCTTATCCGGAAGAAGAGTGGCAAGTGTCTAACACTGCTGGCAACACCGATGGGACGGACGGCGTTCTCAGAACTTTCCTAAACAAAGGGGACGTGATTTTGCTGGAAGAATTTGGTATGTCTCTGCATCGCATAACGGTGGAAGCTCCGGATAGCTGATAGGTCTGAGGACTATCGCAGCATTCCCTGGAACATTGACACATGTTTTATCGCTCGGCATCAAAGCTGTCGGTGTGCCGTTAGACGCCGAAGGCATAGTCCCATCGGAGTTAGATACAATGCTCTCAGAATGGGACGAGGGTGCCCGTGGTGCGCCGAGACCAAAGGTATTCCTGTGTGTACCGTGAGTGCTTGACGATTTTTCATCATGGGTTTCCCGACTGATTGGTTCTCATACGCATACAGAACATGTTCGAATCCCACCGGTGTCACGTACACTGCCAGACGGAAGAAGGACATTTACGTTGTAGCGCAAAAGTGGAATCTGCTTATTGTCGAGGACGATCCATGTACGTTGATGCTGTCACGTTTCGTCGTGCTCTCACTGCCGTGATATGCTTACGGTATCAACGCAGACTACTTCCTGCAATCTCGTCCAAAGGGCTACGACACGCCCTTGGTTCCCTCGTTCCTGTCAATGGACAAAGACGGCCGCGTTCTGCGTATCGACTCATTCTCGAAATTCATTGCTCCGGGAAGTCGTTGTGGCTGGGTGACTGGACCCAAGACGCTTGTCACTGCTCTTCTGAACAAGCGGGAGACTAGTTCCGTATGTCCTGGTCGAGCCTACTTGTATGCTTAAGAAGCTGATGAGTCCTAAATAGTACGCTCCATCTGGGTTTGCCGTCGCGGCGATTGCAGGCATCATCGAGGCTTGGGGCGGGCATGAGGGGATGAAAGAAACGTACTTGCCACATATTTCTGGTATGTGTCGACTTAATTTCTACCGCGCTGCTTCTCCGTGTCTCTTATCTACCTGCTGACATCACTTCGCAGAGGTATACAATGCACGGTCGACCTACATGTTCGACCAGATCCAGCAACACGTGTCGAGTGTAGCTGCCGAAGCGCCCAATCCATCAGGCGGGATGTTCCTTTGGCTCCGCCTACGGATAGAAACGCACCCGTTATACGAGTCGCTATCGCCAGAACAGATTTCGGATCGTGTCTTCCATGCTTTAATAGAAGAAAAGGTACTGGTTGCGCCTTCGACCTACTTCAAAGTCCTTGGTGGACCTGAATGGACAAAAGAAGAGGAATCGAAAAGGATCTTCATGCGATTGAGCTTCTCTTATCCTTCCTTCGAAGAGATTGAGGAAGGCGTGAAAAGGCTAGGTAAAGGGTTGAGCAAGGAGTGGGCTTTGTAATCCTGCGTATCCAGATAGAGTGTTAGATCGGATCAAGATTGTAACGGTCGGAGTGTTGTTCACTAGTTCTAATACATCGAGATTCAAAATCACAACCACATGTGATTGAATCAGCTCGTAGTCCGTCATAAAGCAGGAGAATATTGTTCGAATACTACACGATGTGTCTTTACCCAAGTGTTAGGGGATCACCACCCGTTCGGGGCTACGGTCTTACTTTTCCAAAACGACTGCTTATACAACCTAGGCCGGAGGACAGAGCGAACTCCACCCTCACTGGGTTGCCAGGTGGCGTATTCACTATATAATGTCACATATGTGAAGCAAACATACCAATTCCTGTTCGTATAACGGTTAGTATGCTCGCTTGTCATTTTACGAACGTTTGTGACTGTTCGCGGGAGACCGGAGTTCGATTCTCCGACAGGAAGTTTTCTTTTGCCTTTTTAGCTTGTTCGATGCATCTTTTTGCAGTCCCGGAGGTCGTTGACGCTTAAATGATTTGTTTCTGCAAGGCAGGACCAGTGCCACATAGTAATTTACGCATGTGCCACTTACTTTTTTTTTTCAAAAGCGCGTTGCCACTTTCGCTGTTCCGACGGAAGCGTACTGATTACCGGTTAACCAGGATCCGTTTCCTCAGCATTGGATGCTTGAACTACTACTATTCACCTTCGTTGTTCTGATCTCCTATCGCAACACAATGTCGTGTCGGAACTTGCGCTTCGGGTCCGGTGTTCCACGCAGTCAGACTTACGTGCTCAACAGCCGCAGAAGATGGTACTCGATACCTGCGCAAGAGGTGGACGATAGACCTCTGGCTGGTATCAAGGTGGTGGACCTTACTCGTGTCTTAGCTGGGCCATTGGCTACGATGATGTTGGTACGTCTATCAAATATTCCCGAGTACATACCGCTGATAATTTCACGCCTTCGCCTACAGTCCGATCTCGGAGGTGTGCTTTTAAGATCAGCTGGTGTTTTCTTTGTACTGACATAGTGATAAATGCAGCGGACGTCATAAAGGTGAGTCTTTCATTCGGCCCCTGCAAGCGCCCTTTCGACGGAAGCTGTATGGTCACACTAGAGTAGAAAGCAGAGTCAACCAGAGATCACAGCTGATGCTAAGATTTGTAACAGATAGAAAGCCCGAAACACGGCGACGACACGCGCTCATGGCTTCCACCATCAGCGCCTTTACCTGTAAAGGGTGACTACCCCAGACCGGACTTACCCCCTGAATCGGCCTACTTTATGCAAGCGAACAGGAACAAGCGGTCGTGCGTAATCTCTCCATAAGAACTGAATGAAGGAGAGGAATAAGCTGACGAGACGCGAGAAGGCTCACGTTAAATTTGAAAAGCCCCAAAGGGCAGGAAATCGTGCAGAAATTGGTCGAGCAGGCCGATGTGCTCGTGGAGAACTAGTGAGCTGGTCCAAACCGATCCGGCACAAGCGTGGAGGACGACAGCTCACTGCGGAATCTGTCATGTGCAGTGTTCCGGGGAAGCTGGCCAAGTTTGGGCTGGATTACGAGGTGGTCACTCGAACGAATCCTAAATTGGTTTACTGCTCTATCACAGGCAGGTCCCGCTCTTGGCTCTTATACCACGCTGACCCCTCTACCTGCACAATTAGGGTATGGCTCCACCGGACCTTACGCCCAGGCTCCGGGGTACGACGTTGTCATTGAGGCCGAAGCGGGACTCATGCATATCAGTGGAGAGAAAGGTGGGAAGCCAGTCAAAGTGAGTCTCGCACAACATCTCTTTGGGGTCGAAGCCATGTTGTTCAGGTTCTCACCAGCGTCTTGCATGACATTGAAGCAGAGCTAACGCATACCTGCAGGTCGGTGTGGCTATCACAGACGTGGTGACAGGACACAATGCGTACTCTGGTGTTTTGGCAGCGCTGCTGAAACGAGGGAGAACGGGCAAGGGGTCTAAAGTGGAGGTCAGCTTGTTTGAGAGTCAAGTGAGTGTAGAAAGCGTGTTATACAACTGGCAATTGACTTGTGGCCCGATCACAGATCGCTTCGCTGGTGAATATCGGGGCCAATTACCTGATAGCAGGGCAAGAGGCTACACGCTGGGGTACCTCACATCCATCAATCGTTCCCTATCAGGTCTTCCCTACAAAAGACTCTTTCATCATGCTTTCAGCAGGAAACGACACCCAATTCGCGAGTCTGTGCGGACCCACAGTCTTCAATAGAGCGGAATGGATGAACGACGAGCGGTTCTCGAGGAACTCCAAGCGGGTCGAGAATAGAGCAGAGATGATAAGGCTGATTGAGGCGGTTCTGGCGGAGCGCACTACGGCGGAGTGGTGCGAGTGCTTAACAGGGAAGGGGTATGTCAAGTTTGTAATCTAAGATCATAGGGACTGAGCTGATACTGATTGGTTGTAGCATGCCATTTGCGTGAGTCTTGACTTGATCTTCAGCTCGACAGGCGACTTTCGCTGACCCGCTATTAGTCCTATAAACAACATAGCCCAAACCTTTGCACACCCACAAGCCATCGCCAGGCAGGTCGTCGAGGAAGTCGAGGTGATCAATCGTTCCATTCTGTGTATCTACAGTGCTCAAACTGAACAAACCTTCTCTGTGCAGCACCCTCGCGCGGGCAAGATCAAGCTGGCAGCAGCGGCTGTATCGTATGACGGGGAGAAGCCAAAGGTACCGTCTCCAGCACAGCTCACTATATGCGCTACTTCCTATTTTAAGAGCTGATATCACGGTATCACAGTTATATCGCCCACCACCATACCTTGGACAACACACGGAGGAAGTGCTATCTCAATTAGGATACGGAGCAGACGAAATCACTCATTTCAAATCGGAGGGTGTAGTATGATCATTCGCATATACGCATATCACCATGCATAACCTATAATGAGGAACGGAACAAGGAGTGGAAGTGTTGTGCAATATGCGCCACTGCCACTGAGTCCGTGCGTGAATGAGACGTGTGGAGGAAGTCCACCTCAACCGCACAATATCTTTCCTTTCCACTCATATCTATTCCACTTCATCGCTTCTCCCTTCTCTTTTGCTTGACTCTTCAAACTTGAATCCTTCTTGAAACCATCGCTCACGAGGCTGCCTCAAAGTCACCCACTTCCTGCCTCCTTGACCGACTCACTCGTTCGACTCACGCGTCTAAGCGTTTGGATAGTATCTGTAACCGGTGAGCCACTTTCGCCACCCAACAGAAACAGCTTCCCAGCATCTACTGAACCATAGTCACAGTCACTTTCCAAGCTTTAAGCATCCAGGCGACTAGATGGCTCGTCTTCACATTGTTGGTGGTGCACTTGGCCCTATGGATGCGGTGAGCACGAGCGATCTCCATATCTTCCCACTATGGATGTCGTCATCCAACCACACACGCATAACGACAGGAACATCCAGCTCAAAGCTCATTGCAGGCCTACGCACCCCGATTTGCTTCTCTGGCTCCCGCGCAGAACACGCGCGCCGTCCCAATCACAAAGAAACCGCTTGGCCTCACTACCATCACCGATGACTTTGACTCTGTCATCGTCAATGACCTTCATTGGGTATGTCATCTTCTTCGAGCCAGCACACATCTTTCTCTTGATACGCTTTCGTCACTAGCGCATGACAAGCAGCTGACGCGAGGTCGTCCCACGCTGGCAGTGGACCAACGATGCAGACCTCCTCGAAGCAGCCGCAGACTGTGGCATCGACCTCCAGCTCAAGGACATCACTTTCGCCGAACACAAGGTGAACGGGAAGAGCAAGGGGTAAGCTACTTCAGCTCATGTGCTAAGCTGTTCACGGTACTTTCTTGCTGAATTTCTCGCACGACAGCATGGCAGTGATCAAATGCCATCACAAGGACTTTGCAATCAAGCTCAACGACTGGTTTCACTCTAAGTGAGCGGGCACCTTCAGCTCGAGATCAAAGCTCACCCGTCCCAGCTACTTCCAAGGCAAGAGGATCAATTCCAAGCTCGCCTCTTGGGCAGCTGGCAACCCGCTCAACCCGGCCAACCAGGGTAAGTAGCAGCAAAGACCAGAGCAACACTAATGAAGGACGACTGCGCAGACTTCCCGGCCCACCGTCCGCTCAGCAGTGCCATTCATAGCAACGTCTTCCAACCCACCAATTCTCACGGCGGGGTCAACTTTAATCGCGTTCGTCCGAGCGCGCGTCATCATGCAGGAGCTGGGAAGGGTCAGCCTGCAGCTTGGCAGCATGCGAAGGGCTCTACCCAGCAGAATCGACAAGAGGCTCCGCCAATGGGTGGTATACTTCCGCATGGTAAGTTAGCTACCTGAACTTACTGTCATAGCTTACTCTCCACTTGTAGACCCCGCTATCGCTTGGGCTTCTCAAGCGGAGCAGTACGCCGCTGGATTTGGTAAGGGGACCTTGCCCGTCGCGGAGATGAGTTCATAACATTGTGTATCAGCCCAGCATGGCTACCATAATGCCCCGGAGTACATGATGGGCGACGTGATGCACTACGCATCGTGATGGTGAGTCGCATGAGTGGACGGGCGTGGCAACAGTATTGACTGACACTATGACCATTCGCGAACGCTTTTTCCGCTCATAGCCCAACTGTGGGCGTCCTGCACCTTGGCAAATTTTGGTTTTGATTTCATGTCTTCCAGTTCGTTCTCGCATTCAGTACATTCCACTATACATGTCATGACTGAGAGATATTTATATCTCCACTTATGCATATGGTACTTGTACATGCAATGGATCAATCCAGGCTACCTTACATGTATAGGCTGTGTCAGAAACCAAACATCTCAACTCTGGGTTTACGAGGGAATGTCACTAGAATTCGAATGTCCCTCTTCGAGTCCACGTTTACGAGTAGCTACTGCAACATAGATGAGAACTCCCAAGCAAACGGGGACAGAATTCTCGTGTCAACTCATCTTGTCTATCTAGCTATTGAATAGCCTTTTCCCAAGTCAATTCCGAACTTTATGAGCCTATCAGACTCTCACGGGCGGGGCGGTAGTGGCGGTCTGTTGACCTCCTTTTTCCCATCCTTCCGCTAAAGTCTGCAATGGTGGCTGGCATGAGAGCATGGCCGTCGGAGGAGTCAGGAGTAGTGTATGAAGGGTAGATGTAAATCCCCCTGCATGGCAGATCAACTTGTATGACTACGCTCACACGCATCGCATCGTCAACGACCCTTTCATGACTCGCTCCATCTCACCCCGAGTGCGGATCAGAGCTCCTTTCAGCTATTTCTCCCTATGATAATGATGAGGGATTAGCGACATCCTTTGTTGAGAGATGTATGAGTGGAGCAAAAGTAAGAGGTGTGAACCTGTTATATATAGTGTACAAGGCGTCGTGAGCCGAGTGGGAGACACAACGATCTCCCCTTGTATCTGATCTCAATAGTAGTACAATACCAGACACTAGCGGCAGCTTGTCTATAAAAACAGATTCATATACCAGCTACGACACGTACGATGCGCGTTGCCCAGACTGCCATTTTCGCTTCACTCTTAGCTGCCCTAGCGGTGTACGCAGGTGAGAACGGCGGTGCTGATAGGTGAGTCGCAATATCCGCTATGTATAAATCTCCCGCGCTCTTGTGCATCGCACGCGATGATTGTACAATGGCTGACCAGCTGCGTGCTGCTTTCTCCCGCATTGATGTACACTCGTCTTCTTACCCGGCATCAACCCACCCGACGTCCGTAGTGCCAGCGCCAGCACCGACTCTGCCTCTATCACTGCTTCCGCCTCCGACTCTTCGTCCGACTGGGATTCGGACTCAGCCTCGGCGTCCGCGTCTGCGACCGGCTCTGCTTCCGACTCTGGCTCTGCCACTGCTACCGCTAGCGCGACCAACTCAGCCCTGGACACTGGTGCAAGTGGCGCGTCCACAGTCGACGCTTCGGCTTCGGATTCAGCCACTGGGTCACTGGCCGTGGCTTCTGCAGCGACCGCGACTGCGGCTGCGTCAGACTCGGCGGCGGGTGCGGACTCTGCCACTACTTCCACTACGGCAGACGCAGCCGCCGGGACTAGTTCCAGTTCCAAGAACACTACTTCCACTGCCTCTGGCACAGGCACAGGCACCAACTCTAGCACCAACGCCACGTCCACGGGCAACACTAGTTCTGGCGCTGTACCAGTCGCCTTTTCCCCTCTAACTTTAGGTAGCGAGTGGGCCAGCGTCCCTGCGGCGATGATCGTTGGCGCGTTCGGAGCTGGCGTAGCGGCTCTCTTCTAATTCTGAATTGATATAGAGAAGAATGTACAGTAGTGACCCATTATACACGATAGGACCACATGACCATCTGATGATGAATGATCGTGCCGTAGATGCAAGCTCACACCGCACACGTGCATTCCACTGTTATACATATACCATACCGTACCTGCAGATCATCCGCGCCAGATCGATTCTATAGATACTTGCTGATTCCACGACGAACTCGCTCAGAACATCTCGGTGTATTTCTTCGTGCACGAATACCTAATCGCCACATCAAGCACATCAGTATCACTCTCTTGTCATTATCCATCACGTATGTTCTAGTAAACTCACCACTCCCAATCAAAGTTGTTGTTGATATCGCACCAGCAGTTCCCTCTAGCGTGCGCATCACCTTGCGGGCAGTGCTAAAAACGATACTCGTTAGCACACTCCCCTCTGGATGACCGACTATCTAGACAACCCACCTGGAAAGGCTCATGCCTGTATCCGATATCATCGAAAAAGTGTATTTGCTCTTTACGCGCAAACAAGGCAGCGCCAATCGAATGTACAGGCGCATCTCCCCATCGCTCATAGTAGAATCCTCCTTTCTTGTCAAGGTGTTCAAAGTACTCCATGTACGGTTGAGAGCGCCAAAAGTTGAGATCACCTGCAAGCGATTGTAAGCAGACTGCTCCATTGAAGTCTGACTCTTAACTCACCAATCTCAAAGTTGGACCAGACTAGGTAACAAACAGTGTTAGCTTTCCTTCGAGATGTTCCGCTGACCAATCTGACACTCACAATGACACTTGTTGTACGTCTCGCCTCCATCGTCACTGAGGAAGTGCATAGCGTTGCCCTCTGGCAGATAGTCGGGGTGTTCCTCGATGAACTCTGCGATACAGGTCGACGTCAGCCAAAGAAGTCACTCGAATTTACTCGACATACCCTTTGTCGCATCCCAGAGCGTAGGAATGGTCTCGATGTACTCGAAGAGTGAGAGGGTGAAGCCGTATACCTTGCCCTCATCTTGCATGACGAGGAAGGGGTCGTATGCTGGATTTCATCCATGAGCTCTATGCTTCCGATTACTCTGATGACAATAGCTCACCAAGGTCACAGAAGAATTTGACGGAAGGCTCGACTCGCCAATAGTAGTCATAGCTGGCCAATAGAGGGTGACGGAAGAAGAACTGGGTGTTGGTCTTAGCACGGGGTACACTTGTATGCAGGACAAGTTGGTACTCACACCAGAGTTGAATCGACACATGTTTCGATATGGAACCGAGTGACCATATATGACCTTTTTCCTGATCATTTCCTCTCGTGCCTTTGTTGCCTTGTCTTCGTCGATCCTACGAATAGGTGTGTAAGCAGTCATCCCGTCGACTGTGATACGGCTGGAGGCACATACCAGTCAGGCTGATACCAGTGATCCGCCTCAATTTTCCCATAGTGACAATTCGCCTTTGTCATAGATGATGTATACCGCTTGAACTCTTCGGTGAACTCCTGTAATGAAATTTCAGCAAAATACTCTCAAAAGCTCATGGTAATCGTTACAAACCTCCTCATTCAAAAACACATAATCGTACTTTGCCCAATGGTTGAACCGGTCCTCCATTTGCCTCATCGAGTCGAGGAAAGGCCACAAATCCGAGTTTCGGGCTAGATATCAAGTGTAAGCGATTGCACAAACAGGACATGCGTCCGCATTACAACTGCTGGTGCGATCATGAGCGTCACATTGACTCACCCAAGACAACAAAGACAGCATTGGCTTTTCTTCTTCCATCGAGGGCAGCATTGTCCCTCAAATCATCGGCTGAGGGTGTCCCCACGCCGTCCCAGTCGGGGACAGCAGACCCAGGGGGAGTTTGTCCTGCTTGCCATCGGTCCTTTTGAGGAAGAAGGTTGAACGGTGACGTTGTCGCTCGATAAGTTGGGTGGATAGAGGCGAGAAGGTGGACAAGAAACTGAATACCATGAATTGATCAGTATGGGCTTCTTGCAGGAGCGATCCATCAGACTTACGATCGCTGCACCAGCAATACCGATGTATTTCCACCTTGGGATCATCATCTTGGGTCAAGTCTTACCACCTTGATGGTTATGTTTAATAATATCGTATTTAAAGACTGTTACACATGATCGTTTGACATGAGTTATGACATCCATCACGCGAGAGACGCTTGCAGGCATGTGACAGGAAGATTTATTCGCACAAAGGATGAGATTGCTTATGAAAGCAGACACTCACCTGTTCACAGGCGATGACGACCAGGATATTCACACGACGATCGTCGAGCGGAGATCACTACGAGGGGGTTCTCGCAAGTGCAGGTTGGAAAAGAGGTTGAAGATATTACACTGGTTGATACACCAAGTGATATCAAATAGGTCGACAATTGCCAGGCTACTGCGGGTATGCTGCGCCAGTTCCTTGTTGCTGTGTCGACGTGTTTCGTGTCGATTACTACTTTGAAGGCCTTGACCTATCCCGACTTGGTCTTGTCTGCCTGTGTGCAGATGCTCGTCCGAGTTGCAATTCAGAGTAGGTCGTGAGACAATTGGCCTCGTCGGCGTATGAAGTTATAAAAATGCCAAGTATATATATGGACAAGCTCAACTGCGCAGTTTGAATTCGCGGTCCGCGTCGCTGCTCATCATTTTACATTGGTTATATAGAAGTGCGGGGTAATAAACCCGGGGTAACGTCATGTGGCGACGATCCGCTCAAGTGGGCGGTACATTTAAGGCAAAGTGTCAAGTGATGGTATACTGGAGAAAAGGACGAGTAATGGATTGCACTGTGAATAGGAGTGCTGCTTGCATAGTTGGGGGGGGGGGGAGGCAGTTTGGGATGAGATGCATATGTCTACGAGTACTGCGGTGTCAAGCACATGCTGAATGGTAGTCGTGCATCAACCAAAGCGTAACTTTGATGCAAGGTGACAACCCGGCCATCTTGCACGAATCTAACGCTGTCTCATCGTACGGCCGAGCTACGATGAAACGCATGCAAATGCATTTCGGTCTTCGGCAATATGCTGAAGCTTGGACGAAGTGCGTGTGGTACTGGAGTGCTTGTGATTGTTGTGGCTAGGAGCGTGACGGAATTTGACTCGGCACTCTGTGCTTAATCAATGTTATATTATAAGGTGGACGCGTCTCGGCAATGCACTACTACTGGATAGCGCGTATTTGATAGCAAGTAGTGGATGCCGGATATTTCGTGTTCTACACAAGCACTGTCTTGCCCTTAAAAAGGAGATTGTAAGGGAAGTTGTCTCGCTTGATGTGACATGTTAACTACGCGACTGACATTGACTTTCTCTTTTCTCCCCCTTTTCTTTTCAGCTTACCTTGAGCCGCGCCTTGTGTGATCAGTTACGTTGTCTTTTGGTGCGCGCATCGCTCTGCACCCTCTGGATCTCGCACCTCCACTCTCACAGACTAGTGACTTACTCTCGCACGCACTGCTACTCACTGACCCTGGGAAATAACCTTTTGCTCTGCCATACCTGCCCTCTCAATAAAGCCGATGTAGACTCGTACAGTTTTCTCTGCTCCTATGCCTCGTCATGCGCGATGAGATAGCAGCTCCACAGGGTGCAAGCTACCATATTTACCTTTAGCCATTGTGAGATTACTTGTGCCAGAGGCGTAGGGCTCAGGACACAGGACACTGAGAGATAGGAAAGACGTCAACAACGCCTCGGCAAGCGGGTCGACTCCAGCTTTGTCCTTGTTATATCTCAGTGTTGTGTACCTACTGTTACCATCGCACAAACATCCACTGAAACCTGCTGATCACCTTGTCCTCGGAAAGGAATAAGAATACCATCCGACAAAACAATTTATCGTCTTCCCCCTCTTCTCTCCACGATTCAGATTCTTCTCCTCGACCTTCTTTGCCCATCCATTCAGTCAACGTTTGACGACAATACTTTAGTCACCTCTATCACCTCTATCACTCATTCACCCTCGTCCATCCGGTCACACGCACCCCACTGCGGATCAATTGAGAAAGCTCCAAAGCGCACGTCACAGGTGATCACTGGCTGATTAACCCCCACGCAAACGCATCCGCCTGTCCTTTCCTCATTACCATCCAGTCGACACTCTTTACTTTACCCACAACGCAGCCTTTCCATAACGACGCACCACGCATTGCAACGAACCTTCTACTACTTTGAAAATCGATCACAAGGACAATCGTGAGTTGCTCATGCTATGTAGACTATTGGCGCTGACTGCCTTGTCCACAGAACATGCCCCGAATTCCCGTTAGGACCACTCCTTATCACGCCTTGCCGCGTTGCACGCGGCACTACAAGTCCAAGCGCGACCTCATCATCCGCGCTCTCGGCAAAGCCTCGTACATCAATGGCAGTCAATATGTCATTGCCTGGATCTCGCCTAAAGGCGACGTTGACGTTTACGCGTCTGAGTTCCTCCAGGGCTCCGCAAACCTGAAAGAGGGCGGTGTCATCGACAGGAAGCAGCTCGACCGTGAGCTCGTTGGCGTCAAGGGCAAGATGACCCAACGATGGGACGATGTCAAGCGATTGGAGGAGCAAGGTGAAGTACCCGCCATGGAGGACGATCAAGCGGAAGAGAACATGGAGGACGACGATGCCGAGGATCTCGATGCCGATCGCACTCTCGTCGAGGAGGGTGACTGCCTCGAAACACCTGCCAAATCCTTCTCCCATTCCAGTCTCAAGCGTCCTTCTCCTGCTCACATGAACTCCAATTACTCCACCACACGTTCATCTACTCCTGCTCCGCCTATGCACACACTCAACCTTGCGCCAACAGAGATCGAAGATTACTTTATCTCCCGCTTCAACGCCATCCAGCAGCAAACATGCAAGCTCATCGTTAAGAATTGGATCAAGGTCATTGAGCCCAAGAAGCAGATGAAATTCCCTTACAACAAGGGCGAAGAGCTCAAGCCTGCTTGGTGGCCCGAGGGTGTCAGGCATCGTGAGCCGGACCACCTCCACAAGGATGGTGAGTACAAAAAGTTGCATTACTGTTTCGGAATATGTTTCGCTAACATGTGGAAACACGTTATAGAGCGCAAAAAGCTCCTCGCATGCATCATCCGGAGCCCCCTCGTCTCCGTCGCCCGTCTTGAGCTTTCTACGGCCGAAGCTGGAGCGTTCATCTCTCCTGCCAAGAATGCCATCTTGCGCGAGGTATACCTCGTCGCCAAAGAGGAAGAGCGAAAACGCCAAGTGGGCGGTGAGTCTTGCGTGTATTGGCAAAGATTGGACCAAGCTGATATACGATGACTTCAGAAACCGCGTCTGACCTCGTCGTTCACTTGCCCAACATCCCTATCTCGCCTTCCGCTGTCTCCCCAGATGGCGGTGCTGAGAAGCGCTCGCATGCACAGTACCTCGCGGAAGGCAAGGAGAATGTGGACAGCCTAAGCGTCCAATACGCGTCCCACGGTCACAGCTCGAAACGCTTCAAGAACGCCCGTCTTCCCGCTCTTGTCACCAACACTTCCGCCAATTATGATGTCAACTACGCCCACTCGCCATTCACTTATGCTCCTCAGTCTGCTATGTCCAATGTTTGGCGCGACGCGCCGGCTCACCTGTCGCCGTACCCTCATTCTGGCTCGGAGATGGCTTGGTCGGACTATTCTCGCTCGCCCAACCCAGATGCTGCGTCTGAGCAACAGCAGCAGCAACAACAACAACCGCACATGTCACACCAGAACGCACGAGCCTACCACGGCACGCATCTGGCTCCTATCCTGAACCCTCACGCACATGCTACTAGCCCATCACCCATTGACTCTCCCGCCTTCCCTCACTCTGCCACAATGCAGCCTACCAACTCGGCTCAGGGCTATTTCCCTCGATCGCAAGCCGGTCAATCGTACATGCAGCAACAGCAGATGGACTACTTGCACCAGCACTCACATCAAGCGCAAGCCACGCAATACGACTATGGTAGTCCGTACATTGCCGAGGGAGCGTGGGGCGAGGGATCTTTCAATACCCAGCAAGCGGCATGAGAGGTTAAGCTGGTCTTTCACTTTTGGGCTTTTGACATGATGACGACCGATGTACTGTGGGAGGGAGAAGGAGAATGAGCGATGTGCCTTGTATCCGTAACGAACTGTGTATACGCTCATGGGCGATACACCAAAAACCATGTTGCCTGTATGCTTTGGCGAATGATTTACCCCTGGTTACCTATTTTTACCTATCTTTGATTTGATATCACCCTTCATACGTCCCTATACCTCTCTATTATACTGTCTACCACTTGCATATGCACCCAACCTACCATCGAGCATAAGATTCAATAGTCCCAGGCTTCGGTTTTGCTCACGCGATGGGCTTTCATTTCTGTAAATCTTCACTACGCAGGCTGGATGAAGTACAGGTGTAGTCAACAATTAAGGCTGCGGCTAACATCGTGCGAGGTCTGTTACTGAATCATACTTCATGTGGACGGTGATCGTCAAGGATCTACTTGTCGGTCACCCATCCCGCTACCCTGTTCCCGGTGCTGGCGCTGAGGTGGGGAGTGCCTGCAGGTCCGGAGAAGGCCACCCGCATGGCTTGTGGGTACCTCGATGCGGAGCCGAGTTCATTGGAATGTTCAAAGCGTTCTCGTATGTCACGCTGCAAGGCACAATCATCCCTGACTCTGAGCTTGGTAGTCATAACGCGATCGCGATTTAGATAGCTCGCTTTGCATGCTGGCATGTGGCCAAGTGGCCTCGTGTCAAGACTACAAGCACTATCTTGTCTTACTTGGCCGTGGATGGCTGTCCGGCTGTCGAAGTATTTGTCACTCCTCGTGCGTTAGTCTGAGCATGTACAGCAGATGGCTAGTCACCAAGTCTGAGCTTTGGGCGCGCTGGCGTTATGGCGCACTTGCGTTATGGCGCGCTGGAATGACACAATCACAGCATAAACGTGGAAGCAACGCAACTGCGATTTCGTTGCGTTACATGTTCTCGTCAGACTAAAACTAGGGTATCGTAAGCGTGGCGTCACGATGTGCTTTGGGCCTGCGCACAGATAAGGAGCCGGTGGCAGAAGATCGAGGTCAAAGTCGTGTGGTGCACGTTGTATCGCTCGACTTGCTTTCGCGCTAATGATAAGGCTCGATTATCTCTGCGAATTACGTTGGTTGCTATTTACGCCAAGCAAGTCGGAGAGCGATAGTCCGCTGAACGCAGGAACCAGTCCCAGTATGCATCGCGGGTCACGGATCTAGGTCGGAGCTTCCCGCTCAGCTCTTTTCGTGCGGAATAGTCGGCAGCGAATTACGCTTTGTAGTCGTAACAACTGATTGACGAGAAACTGTACTCCTTTACGTTACTCGTTATCATATGGACAGGTGGCATCAAAAGTGAAAAGTCAAAAGCAACCGGCGGTCCATCCTCGACGGGAGCGTTCCTCATCGATAAAGTGGAAGCGACCATACTTGTCCTTCCCCTGTCCCGCGTTCCCATACCCACACCCACACAAACGTGCCAGCCTCTCCTCTCCATATTGGCCACCTGTGACTCTAGGCCATCGTGCTTTCGTAGGTAGACATGGTCGCTTATGCGGCGAATGCCACGACCACTCGAAAAGGTAGATAGATAGATGGCAGGCAGCGGGACGGGGCCTTGTGCCCGCCCGCAAGCCCCACGTGCTAGGGTCTTTCCGACGGGTCTAGGCCGATTGTTCCTGATAATGTATCCTAAAAATGACGTTTTGAGCAATTATCGCAGTCACAGTCTACCAGACATGGTCGCACCCAGTATCCTGGTAGCTAGCGCTGTAACTAATACGCGTACCGAGATCATGGTCGACTGCGCAGCTGATTCCAATACCACTGAAGGGCATTTCCACATGCAGAAGTTTCCGTTGGGACTACCACCTGTCGGGTCAGAAGCGAGACATTTTGGCGCAAATAAAAGACGCCAAACTTGAGCCATGCGACATGTGGTAAAAAGCCATCAATCCTCGCCTGAGACATATGACTAGTTTTCATCATTAGCAGTCGTTTTACCAGCGATATATGGCTAATTGGCCCATTAGCCGTGCAAGACTGCATGTAACATGAGCTTGCCTGGAATCTTGAACACACCTGCTAGAAAGATAGACGTGGTCGTGACAATCACGATGAATGATACTGGTGGCCGTAGTCGGTGACTGACCTGCCGAGACTTCTTACGTTGTTGCGCCAGTGCACGCGCGGGAGCACTAGAACTCTTTCCTCATGATGAATCCCGACACCCGCGCAAGGCCAAGGAACGCTTCTCACGCCGGTATGTACGGGAAGAAAGCGTTATGGGAGTTTGCAGCTGTTCGAAGCTGAGCGAAAATGACAAGGCGGGAGTGCCAGCGGGTAGCCTATTCGGATAAGGGTTAAAAATGCTGAAACACAGCTCATGGCAGCCGGCGCCAAGTGACACGCTTTATTACATGTTTTATCAGGGTTCTAGCGGGGAGTTTTTCATGTTGGAAGCGAAAATGCAAAGATGCGCCCAGGGACAATGGGAAGCTGCTCGTATGACCTCTATGTCCTTGATAACGTTTTTGCGCCTCGTACAACGTATGTCGGAGACATTTGTTCGCAACGCGCAGCGCGGGTTGACCGAATCGTCATATAGGCGGGAGTAGACCCTGTCCTCAGCCGCATAGAGTACCCGTCGAAGAACATGGCAAGTCTGGCAGTACCGCATCGCACGGGTAACGTTGTCAGTGGTAACTAGCTTCGGTACAAGGCACAGGAGAAAAAGATGCAATGAACGTCGTACCAAGATTCTTGTACCTGATGCCATCGTCGCTACCGAGATAATGTCAGCCTACTCCTTCCATCACTCGTCCCTGGTCAATTGCAATCGTTCCTCGTCCCAGATTATCGTTCGCGATCAACCACATATAAAGGAGGGCAGTCAGACAGTCGATCGACCCCATCTCCCCCCACCGCTCCACACCTGCATCTCCACCTGGTGCTCTACTGTCCCATCCATCAGCGCAGCTCGCTTCTGAATATCGTAGAAAGACCAGTGGAATTACCGACAACCACGCAGTCGCCTTGCCGCAACAAAGTCGCAACCACCTTCGTCATCCTTTCATCATATTCCCCGCGACCGTCCTCCACCACGAGGCTTTGGTACAACCCTATCTTCTCCCGTAATTCCATTAATAGTGCCATCGAAAAGGATACAAAACGGTCATAAGATCGGTATTCGCTTGATCCCATACCAGACCCACTAGCGTTGATCGACCACTTTGGCGGGATTCGACATTCCATCGACGGGAACGCAAATAGTCCTTTTCCGCTTCGAAGTTTGCTTTCAACAACGCTAAAAGCAAAAAGCAATTGTGTCGACGCTGAAGTCTTGTTGTATGTGGATACCGAAAAGCCTTCCAGGTCAAGTGCAGTCATACCTCTAGCAGGTCTCGGATCATCTTCGCAATCAAGTGGTTACGACGATTCCAGAGTCATACTCTGTTCAAGCCGAGTGAGCACAAGGTGAGCTTCACTATTTCATTGACTTGTTCTCATGCTCTGTGCTGCTCCGCAATCGCTGACTCTCAGTAGCTTCGAGACGACCATCTTCAATTCAAATACCGCTCTTTCCAGTTCTGTTGACTGATCAAGATGGTGAGTGAATCTCAAATTACTCCTTCTTGATCGTCCTATGATCCCCCAAGTCTGAACTCGCCATCGCATTGACCCCTTGTTTTACAACTTGCAACTTGCTGCGGTGTCAATATCGGGGGTAGGAACCTTTTGTTTCACCCTTGATCACACTCGGCATTCACTTTCTATTCAGACCGTTTTGGAATCATCATTATCTCATCCTCTCCCGCAATTGTTCATGAACATCATCTCTACCGTTCCTTTCCACTATCGGTGATCGGGAATGAGCATGTCTCCATCTCCGGAGAGCCGAACATAAGGTGATGGCCCGTCCTCATCATCCGCTCGTCTCCAGCGAGTATGGCCATCAGAGGACCTGTGCTCGTTGTTGTGTATGACCTTCAGGGGTTATTTGATCATGTATTCAATCAAAAATCAATCACTCCCCTCTTCAGACTCCCTCCTTTCCCCTCTTCTCGATACAATTTCTAACCGTACATGATCCACTCACACACCTTAAATGCGCACTCACAACTCGCACATTCTTCTCATCCCCACTCATTCATTCCCCCTCCTCCTTCTCCTTCTCTGACAATCCTATACACGCCGCTGTTTCCTTTATATACTCTTCGTTCTTCCTGCTTCACGTCTCGTCATCCCCCTGTTCTGCTGCCCTGCAGTCCACCAGCTAACGAAAACCTTTTGTTCTTTCGAACAGTCAACTGACTACTCGCCCTACTTCCAGAGGGCAACCGCGGAACTGTCATACGACCTACCAATCACACCGCCAGTCACTCCTCCAGCCGGCAAGAGAGCTTATTACACAATGTCCACCGTCAACTCCAGCTTCAGCCTCTCCATCAACCCCAACGTTCAACGACACACCTACAGCAATGCCTCTCCTGCGGAGCCCACCTCACCCCTGGCTTTGCCAGCGCTCGTTCCTCATGACGAGAACGAGGAAGATTCTCCTGCAAGCTTACACCCCCTTCTGACTACACCGCACACGCCTCAATCAAGTCACATCCCACCGGCGACCACGCCAAAGATGGCGTCTGATCACTCCATGCTGTCGTCAATGTCACAAATGCCAACTCCCAAGCTCGCTCAACATGAAGCAGCTTCTCGCGGCTTCCCCCTTCTCCCTCCTCATCACCCCTTGCGCTCCAAGCTTTACAGCTCTGGTGAACCGCTAGTCACTAGCCCACCTCACACACCAAAAGGGCACCCGATCGAGACTGCAAAGCCTTTCTTCCCTTTCAGATCGAGAGTGAGTGTACAATTTGTCGTTGTCAGTCAGTCAACCTGCTAACTCCTGTTGCAGGCCAAGACCAACCCTATCTCAAATCCATACGGTCACGGCAACCCTTCGTACAAAACGTCATTCGCTTACCTGCTCCGCGTTCCCCGACGCCTTCGACCAGTACTGCTCGTCGCGGTATGCATTTTTACATTCGGGCTTGTCATGCTCAGCCGTGCCATGGGCGAGGCCGACAGATTAGACCTTCTTGTGAAAGAGCGAAAGCACATGGCTTTCGGACGTCGTTTTATCCAGGTCGATGGTCTGATGGACATCAATGCGCAGGGCCAACAAGCTTTCGCTGCCAGCAGCGACGCCGATGTCCATGCTCGTGAGGCGGAGGCTGCGGTGCAGCAATATGCCGTCCCACAACCGACATTCTTGAAGCTCACAACCCACGAGGAGGAACTGGCGGCTTTGATCAGCGTGAGTGGTTTAATGGACCAGCAAAGTCGATGAAAGCTGACATGGGACCACCAGTTTGTGACGTCGACCACGGCCAATGCATTACCATCGATTGACCCAAGCGAGCCTTTGGATCCATCTGTGGTTCTCGATTTTGACCCCGCTCACCCCAACGCGCGGGACGATCTCGATCTTCTCATGCGCGAGGTCCACGCACTGTACCCCATTATCTTGTTCGGCAAGATGCGCGATCCTTACCAGCGCGAGATCAAGAAGATGCTTGCGGAATACAAAATCACGCCTACTCCTCTGGTTATCGACGTTGACCAACGACGAGACCACGCAACATTCATCCCACTCATTAAACGTCTCCTTGGCACTCAGGAACTTCCCCAATTGCTGTTGCAGGGCAAGACCGTAGGCTCGTACCAAGAATTGACCGCGCTTCGGGAGGCGGGTACATTGAAGACAACCCTTGAGGCATCCGGCAACGTCCAGGTTGAACTAGTCAAGAAGAAGAAGAAGGGCGTCAAGGAGAGGGAGAGGATTGAGAATGAGCGTATTTTGGGTCCGGCGCCCATTTACGAGGAAAGGATCAGAAAGCAATAGAGGTAGAATATAGAATCGGCTTTTTGGTATTGAGCTTTTCATCTCCGGTATCTTCAGTTGTTATCATATTGGGCTCTGGCTGGCTCTTCAGTATACGACATGTAACGCACGACACGAGGTCCGTAGTTTTAGTTATCTCACCTATGCAGCATGTGCGAAGTGTGACAAACACGTCTCCTCCTCAGGGTGTACATTTACTGAACTCGAACAAATCATCGATGCGCGTTCTACTGGAGCAATCGGGAGGGCGAGAACGATTTCGGTAGATCGGAGCCCGATCCACGCGAGGAACGATATTATGTGGTTAGGTGGGAGATATTTGTAGGGAAAGCGCAAGTGCGATCGGGCAAATCCGAAATGACGATGAATCGGCGACAGCGAGTCGAGCTCGCATTCACGCGGGGCATCAGAGTTATGTTTCTTTTTGTGTCAGACAAAGCACTTGCTACGGATTGTGGAGGTGGAGGAGGAGTATGTGATGTGCTGCCAGGTATGGGAATATGACATGATGGCACTATGAAAGATCACGAGATATGCTTTGGCTATTCGAGTCTAGACTCGAATGCGAGTGACGCTTCGATGCGTCGAGTCAGGAATAGACTGGATTGATGATTGTACCATACTCAAACTGTAGAATTGGGTTTACAATTTTTGACTCCTAACCTATGCGAATATCAGAAAACGAGGTTACAGGCGTCATTGTGTCGACGAGGACTTGAGTCTGTCAATTGTGAAGATTGTACCCCACCCTACCGTCCCTCTCATTCACGTCTTCAATACCAATACCAATACCCATACCCACACCAATCCGTCGTCCGTATGACCACATAGTACTTGCCAACCACCACGCACAGCGACGAAATACTCAACGTGCGATTGTGATCCCTCGCCATGCCCTTCTTCTCGAGCTCGTCCACCGCGACGCCCCTGCCCACCGCCCAGATCGCGGTGTTGATGGGCGTCCGACTCGCTGAGCCCAGTAAGTAATTCTTCGTCTCGACTTCTTCTACTCGTCTGTCAAGCAAGAGAGCGAACAGAGATGCTGATCGCTCTAAACCACTTTGCAGTCGCGTACACCGGTCAGTCAATACTGCGTCATGATCGCGTTTCGCTGGCTGATACCTGATCATGACCTAGTCATATTCCCATTCATCAACCAGATGGTAGAGGAGCTGGGCGTCACCGATAATCCCGATCGCATAGGCTTCTACTCTGGTCTCGTTGTGAGTTTCTTCGGCTTATCATTGCGTGCTTGCCTTTTCCCCAAGGATGTAGCTTGTTGAGCTGATGGTGTTCTGCGCTTTTTTGCTGTTCCAGGAATCGGTATTCGCTTTTGTACAATTCTTCACGGTGTATCACTGGGCGAAGATGTCCGAGTGAGTAAATCTTCTCTTTTTCTCGTAGTCTACTGTGATGCTACCGTCCTTGGATTTTGGATTGGTGCTGATACATGTTTGCTACAATAGTAAAATCGGCAGAAAGCCAGTCATCCTAATTGGTCTACTAGGAGTAGCAGTCTCCAGTTCTCTCTTGTGTGTCTACTATAATCGAAAAGCGTGGCTGTGTCCGATGCTGACTCGCATGGTGCAGCGGCCTCGCGACGTCGTTCTGGATGATGATCTTCTTCCGATGTTTGAGCGGAGCGCTCAATGGGAATGTGGCGGTGAGCACGTCTTGTTCGTCATCGTGCTGTAGAGTAGTCCAGATGCTTATCTGGGTCTATGGACGTATGGTTACAGGTGATCAAAGCTGCTCTGGGAGATATCACCGACGAGACAAATTCCACAGAGGCATTTGCGATGTATGGTCTTACCTGGACTGTGGGCTCGATCATCGGGTAAGTGATGCCGGTCCCATGCTATATGTCCTTCTCTCATTGCTCGCGGTATGAGCTGATGATATGGTTCAGCAACGCCATGGGCGGTACGCTCTCGCACCCCTATGAGAGACTGCCGAAGTGGTTTGGCTCATTCGATATACTACAACGGCATCCGTTTTTGCTCCGTCAGTCCTTCTTTGACTACACCACAATGCGTACATGGCTCACGATTCGCATATACCTGAACACACAGCATGCTTGGTCGGAGCAAGCTGTACGGCTCTAGGGATACTCTTCGCTTCGATATATTATCAAGAATCTCTGCCTACCCTCATAGGCTCGCCTGCACGCCGCTCATCGTTCGCAATGCGACTCTTCCCATCTGCACATAAACGACATTCGTCTTCCCTCTCCTCCATCTCGGACACGGAAACGTTAATAGGAGACGGCGATATTGACGATCCATTAAAAGAGGGGCTCCTATCGAAAAATCAGCAAAGCATCGATAGTCCTGGTTTCGGAGGGAGCAAGACTGGCGGATGGACTTTCATGGAGTTGATGGCGTTCAAAAAGGTCAAAGTCATTAGTGCCACCATGTTTCTCAACTCGTAAGTATCTCCGTCTTCTCTTTCTTATCTTTCATCAAGATTATGCGCTCTGGCTCATACTTCTTATGAACCATAGCTTCGTGGGCGGAGCGTGGCAGGCGGCCTGTCTGCTTTTCTTCTTTGACAGAAACAAGTGAGCATTGCCGTATCTCTCTGAGCCCTATACTGATACTTCGGTGCTTCAGCGGTCTTGGAATGACTGTGAGCTTAGACGCAAAATCTTATGTGTGTAATTGAAAGCCGTTAGCTGAAGCTGTGACTCGATCTAGGCGGCCGCGATTGGCTGGGCAATGGCAATCAATGGTTTAGTGACTATTGGAAGTCAGCTCCTGCTCCTGAACAGAATACGACGGGCATTAGGCGTATCACTGGCATACAAAGTACTTTCTCTGGGGTGGATAGCCGTATGGCTCCTGCTTCCTTTGTTGCGCAAAGTGCTTGAAGCGGCCGAAACGCCGATAGACAGTGCCGAGGGACCAGACCGATATTTGCATTACCCCGAGAAGAGAGGTTGGATAACGAGTATCTGTGTAAACCTCTACTTGTGCTTTGTCACTATAGTCGCCATGGCCAGCAGTCTCCTCATGGTCCTAGTTAATTTCTCAAGTCCCGACAAGACCGCTCTAGGAGCTATCAACGGGATTTCCACAGCTGTAGGCGTGAGTCGAGTGTTGATCTTCTCTTCTTCCCGAATCATTGAAGAGCAAAAGAGCGTTAGCATTCACTGATATGTGATATCTGATGTCTGCCAAGTAGTGCATGGCCAGAGTCATTGGACCGTCACTCGTTTCGGCCCTTTACGCAGTATCGATGGATACCCAAATCTTGGGCGGAAGACTATGGTGGATCTTCATGAGCGTGATGTCGATTATCAACTTTGGCGTGACACTGTTGATAGAAGCGGACCCCCCTTCATCGCAAGCGCTACAAGTAGTTTACGAGGAAGACGAGCAGAGCGAGTCGGTGGTATAGACATGTTCGAGTCCAGTCATGTTGCATTGTCAGATATCGTTGTTAGGCATACTTTTGTAGCATAATGTGCGGAATCAAGTATTGTAGATTAGTTGAAGTCATGGATACATGCATAGTTTGTGAGACGAGTGCTTGTATGCGAAGAAGGAGAAACGACGACCCCGGCGGCCTACTCGGGGCAAAAAAAAGGCACAGCCTCAAATTGACTCACCAAAACAATAGACGGGTGGTCCGGAACCGGCTACTCGCAAACGATACGATCTACGTAAATCGTACTATGAATTTTTGCAGATTCACCCTCACCCTCACCCACTTCATCCACCTGCCGCAGCACGGTCTCGGATAATCGATCTTCGACGCCGACGTCGACGGTCCCATCCGGTAGCACTTGCAATACGCAGCCGACAAACACTGGAAGCTAGCGGCAATGAAGTGAAATTGGCCACGCGTCATCTCGGCTTACCTACTCATTTCCTCGGCCATCGGGATCTGAAACCCAAATTTCAATAACAAATCCATTCTTCAATTCTTTGTCATATTTACAACTTAACAATACATCAACACGACATCGACAACAGCATTGCTACGAGTCACCCAGAGTCTTCCGGCAGCATGCCTCCGAGAGCGAGTGGCTCGACGCCGCGCAGGCAAACTGCATCATCAGCATCAGCATCAACGTCAGCCAGGCAACCCTCCTCGGTCTCAACACCAGCCAATATCCCAAGTAACACTCATAGTCAGACGCATAGCCCATCCAGTCGACGATCTAGCATAGGTACAGGCACTGGAACACATACATCGACTGCGACTGCCGAAAGAGAGATGCAGAAGGAGAAGGAGAAAGATCTCGCGGAAGCAGAGGCGAAACGGAGGAAGATCCAGGTGAGTCCGAAATCTTTATTGTGCAATCACACCAGTATGTAGCTGACGAGGTCATACAGCGAGCATGTGATGCATGTAGAAGGTTGGTAGCCCACGTCTCAGTACGCGCTTCTGCTCACATTTCGCCATCATTATAGGAAGAAGATCAAATGCGATGGACCCATGAACAGTCTGAGCAGTAGTAGTAAGTTTCTTGCATCAGTCGTTGCTGCCTGTCAATATTGACTAGGCGGCACTATCAGAATGTGCACACTGCCAAGAATACGGCGTAGAATGCACATATGTCGAAGCAGCCAAGCGTCGTGGCCCCCCCAAAGGGTGAGTAGACATACAAATAATTCAACCTAACTATTGTCACAGCTACGTCGATACATTGGAACAACGCTGTCATAGGCTGGAAAGGCTTATTCATCAATTACAACCTGCTATCAACATCGACACCTATGCAGGTCCCCAGCTCGATCGAGAAGATTTTGACCTTTCAGCATATCAAGAATCTCTTGAAGCATCCAACATACCACATTATCCTGCAGTCAAACCGCTCTCAGCCAGATACACCACCATATCTCGCAGCGGAAGTATCGATTCACCCGCAGTCGCTGCGCCGTCTCCTCTATCGAATGTTCTAGGTACATCCCCTTGGAGGGCCTACGAGCGGGATCCTGCTCGATCGGCTGATGATGATAAAGCTGCAAAAGACGACGCGCGCATGCAGGAGAGCATTGCCACCTCGATGACAAAGTTAAACGTTCGCGACGCCCAATGGCGATATCACGGCAAAGCATCGGGCGCTTACCTCATGAGGACTTTCAGTGACCTGAAATATACCGGCGACTTGCAGCCGAACGATTTCATTACCGACGTCAATAGAAATAAGCGAGAGCAATTTTGGGAGGTGCCAGAATGGGAGATGGTAGTCAGTAACGAAAATGTTCGCCCGCTGGATTACTCGATCTGGCCCGATGAGGATCTCGCCCGCAACCTCATCGATGCGTATTTTGACCAAGTCAACCTGTATATGCCGTTACTCCACAGGCCTCGATTCGTGGAACAGTATCGATCTGGGCGATGGAGAACGGATGGGGGTTTCGCACGAGTCTGCCTGATGGTCTTTGCCAATGGTTCGAGATTCGTCGACAATCCGAGAGTATACTGGCCAGTCAACGTGGCCAGCAGCGATGAGGGTCGAGAACGAATGTCAACAGATCGCGACGGCACCCTCAAGTATTCTGCCGGCTGGAGATATCTGCAAGTCGTAATTCGAGCCGGGAGGGCGCTGATGCAAGGGCCGCATCTGCACGAAATGCAATGTCACGTCCTGGTCTGCTCATTTCTGCAAGGCAGTACTGTACCCCATCTCACATGGCTTGTCTCCGGCATGGGTCTTCGTGCTGCGCAAGAGATCGGTATTCATGTGCGATCGACCATGCTCAATGCTGATCCGGTCGAGCGTGCGCTCTACAATCGCGCTTTTTGGTGCCTTTACCACATCGACAGAGAGAATTGCGCATGGATTGGTCGGTCGGTTGCTTTACAAGACACCGATTTTGATATAGATTATCCCATCGCAGTGGACGACGAGTACTGGGATACAGGAGATCCGGACACGAGCTTCAAACAACCGCCCGGCACGGCGACATCGTATGTCTCCGCCTTTGTGCAGATGCTCAAGCTCGATCATATAATGGGCGCAGCGCTCCGTACGATCTACGCCATCAACAAGCTTCCAGAACATCGGGCAAATGTCGACGCTCAGCAAGCCGTGGTTGATGAACTCGATTCGGCTCTCAATGCATGGGCTGATGGTGTACCAGACGACCTGCGCTGGGACCCTACGCGGAGCGATTATCGACTATTCCAACAGTCTTCAGTCCTTTACGTTTACTACTACTATTGTCAGATTATGGTGCACCGACCCTTCATCCCCACGATAAGAAGTCAAGGACTCGCCGGCCAGTCTTCTCTGGCGATATGCGCCAATGCGGCGAGATCGATATGTAATATCCTCGACGCAGCACTACGGCGAGGTCGGCAGGCTGGTTGTTTGCCTGGACGTGCGCTGCACGTATCCTTCATGTTGCCCAGCTGGATAGCATCCATCGTCACCCTGATCAACATATACTTGGGCAAGCAATCACCTGCAGAACGAGAAAGGTCACTCCTCGACATCAAGCGTTGCGTCGCAGCGTCGCGAGAATTAGAGATGAACTGGCGACATGCGGGCAAGATGACGGATATGTTGTCAGTATTGGCGGTCGAGGAGGAGATGCCGACGGCTGGCAAGAGCGCACCTCATGGAGCGAAACGGACTAGGGGAGGGCTATCGGCCGCTGATGGACCTATAGACGAATCGTTATGCCGCGCTCCAACAGGTGAAATCCCCGAGAAAGCCCGCGAACCTCTGAACGACCATGTGCGACCCACGCAGCCGACATCTTACGAGCGCGTTACTACGCCGCCAGCCTTGTTCGGACTTGGACCTTTTGGTCATGAGAACGCGAACAATAATAGCGCCAATTATGCAAGTGAAGGGACAATGAGCGGTAATGTCCCGTTCGATAGTTCGGGCGGCAGCAGTCGTAACGTCTCCGCCGACCAGATTCCATCCTATTATCCTCCTCCGATCCCGGATTCTCAAGTCGACTTGAATGGCCCAGCTCCTTACGACCCGAATGCCATCTCCGACTCTGCTGCGGCACCACTCCCAAACGGATTTTTTGACCCCAATTCGTTCGAGAATCAACTGTTCGATCTTGGCACAACCATGTTGAGTGGACAAGATGGTGCTTCTAATGGCGTTGACTATTGGGCTGCGTTGCTCAACGATTTCATGTGAGTGGGCAAAGCGTTGCAAACACTGTTATGGTGGAGAGCGGCTGCTGATTGTACTGCGTTTTTGAAGGAATCCGGACGTGGGATACGGTTCGCCGTCATGGGGGAACAACATGTATTCTCAAGGTAATCAACCGCAACCGCAAACACAACCACAAGCGCAGCGATTCACACAGTCGCCTCTGGGCCAACAGCCGCCCCAGCAGCCACAGCCACAGTCCCAATCCACACCGCCCATGCAGCAATTCTCGTATCAGCCGTATCAGAATGAAAGGTGGTAAGGGGGTTTCATCGTAGAATGTAGACATAACATGAGCAAGCATGTATGCATGTAGGCCGCACCAGGTCAGCGCGTGTCAGTGATCACTGAATGTATGTGTGCAGCTGAGCATGGATATTACCCCGGAGTCTCGTGAGGACACGACGACGACGATGGGCAGTGGGATAAACGTCTATGCATGAGGTATATATAAGCATGATACTGATGTCCAATTGGGAATAGTGTAAAGACCCTAACTAGTGTAGTCAACCGCGCAGTAAGAGCGGTTATTGCATCATAGTGTAATAATATTTTAACTTAGCTCCTTCTCTCTCCACACTCACTGTGCTCTATCGCTTCCTCCCTCTTTACCCCAATCCAAACCTTGTACCAAAGCTACGAGCGCAACTTCTCATACATATAGTCATAGTGCACGTCCAAATTTCACTCTCATTCTCTACTTCATCCCACTGATCATCTGTACCACCACGAGTCTAGTCATAGTACCCAAAGGAAAGCAACGCACTGCATTGCATACCGCGCGCGCAACTACGCCCATCCAACTTTGCCAGGTATACCCCGCAATCTTACGCGAAGAGCGCATTTCCATCCTCTTCTCACACCTTCGACTTTCGACCGAATCAACCAGTAACGAAAGCATCAGCAGTGTGAACGACGTTTACCTGTCAAAGGTAAGTTGGATCGCTCATCCTTTGTCCAACGACGTACACCGTCATGCACGCGCTGCGACATTGATCAGCGAAGACCATTCGCCTATACGCTGATCTCCCGAATGTCATGAACTAATCTTGGCATCGTTGTCGTTCTGCAGACCCGTTATTTTTCCAAGTAGGACGTCGTATTGAACTTCCGAACCCACTCGTCACAGCTAAAGAAGAGTACGGTGTAGCACAACTGTGAGTTTCTCACTTCTTCACATGTCTGTCGCCTTCCTTCATCCAGTCGAGCTTTGATATTCTCGAAGCCGTCATTTGTCGAATGGTCAATACGACTACTCGAGAACTTGCGTCACGCTTGCTTTTGTCTTTCTCATGGGGCTAGCCTCTCTACTCCCTCCTTTCTCAATTTGCCGTCATTCGCTACTGGCCTTCGACTTTGCGTCGGAGTGACGCACCTCTCTTGTCTTTGCTACACACGACGATTACTACATTGCCCTATACACAGCAAGGCTTCGCCATTCCCTCTCTCCTCTTTATATGTCTACAATCTCATCCCAAAAGCACTTCATCTGTGCAGATCCTATCTGCCGTTGCAAGCAAACTTCCCAAGCCCATCAATCAACAAAATGACCCTTCATCGCTCCCATTCCGAGGCAGAGATACCTCTGTACAAAACTCGTGCTGACGAATATTTCACCCATCATTTCCGTCCCCCTCACAAACAGGCCGTATCACCTACTAAGACTGGTTCGCACCCCTTGGAACCATCTCTTCACCCCCGCTCGCCAGACGAACTTCGAACGTCTTGGGGATTGCCTCCTCTCAGTCCAGACGGTCCAGACGCTAGTTCGCCGCTTCTCTCAACAGAGCAGATCACACCCGTTGTTGGCACCGTCAACTCGCCAATCATCGCTGAGACTGATCTCTTGAAAACCCTCGTTCGCCCGAATTTGCCAATCAGAGCGTTGACTCAAACCGTCATGACCACAACTCAGAAGAAGGCGTCCGTGAGTATAACCAATGTCAATAACGCTGACAGT